>CAWUFW010003512.1:1562500-1801269 GCA_963921515.1 Calotriton arnoldi | reverse complement strand
CTTTATTTCGATTACTAGAATCATAAAAGCCACAGACAAAAAAACACAGACAGACGTTAAAAAATATACAGTATGTCACATTAATATGAATACATGTTTTAACGGAGTTATCAAAATAGCTAAAAGGATACTAGTAGAACGATTAAGACCTGTAAATTGATTAAAAAGTATAAAAGGTTTAAAAACAGCTGTATATAAAACCTTCTAGCAGGGTAAAAGAATGGGCTTTGAACGCACAACCAGACATAAAATGCAAATCTTGAGAATTAGAACGGTTATGCAAGCATATCTGGGGAGATGTACAGAATCAACCACAAATAGAGAAGTATATCTCAGGGTGAGCTGCTCTGCAAAACACGAACATTTTCTCAGTGATTCTAAGTAAGTAAACTCTGCAAGTTGTTACAGTACTTAGGTAGTAAAAAGTAGGCTGACATAGATGTTTATCCCTCAGCAAGCGTGCTAGTGCCCTTCAGTGCTTTGTTTCTGATAATCCAGGCACGACTCAAAAACTTCGCCACCCCGCACGAAACAAGCACACCTGGGTCAGTTTTAGGATACGCAGGGCGGTCCTATGGTCGCGTGTACCCATAATTTTGCAGACCGGTTTAATCCAGCTAGACCTGGCAACGGAATAAGCCGGGCAAGCAAACAGAATGTGGGGCATGCTTTCCAACGGAGTTCTACAGCAGGGGCATGCCTCACTTTGGTATTTATAAGAGTGCCATTTTGAAGTGGTTGCGTGAATTGGGAGTGTGCCCAGCCTGAATTGCATATATAACTGTCTATCGTGTGGAGTCTGGATGATGTCCAGATAAGGCTCTAAGCCTCTACACTGTTTGTGGCGAAAAAACTCTTCTGTCAAACTCCCCAATTCTGGGTTGCTCAACTCTTTGGTATCAACCCAGTTCCAATAAATGTGCTTAATTTCTGCCTTGTTGGGTGGTACTTGGGTATCCCATGCTTCCGTGAGACCCAGCTTGGACAACAACCTTCTAACATTGGATATCCACTTGACCCTGTGCCCTGTGTCTAAGTTAATCACCTCTTTTAGTGCCGCGGCATGGTTAGCAAGCTCTGGGGTACGCATCACTCGCGCCCAAAAGAGAAGAGGGCGCAATTTTGCAATATCCCTGAGCGGCCGTCTGCCCATATCAAACATCAAGGGAGTTAATGGGGTGTTACTGGGAAGCATCACCAGATCCCTCAAAAACTTGTTTTCGGACCTGCCAAAATCCTCGATGTTTTCGAAGCCCCACAGCTCCGCCCTGTACAACGCAGCGGCAACTGCTTTAGCTTCGTAGATTGCAAGTGCTGGAGCTACCGGCCTACTATAGGAGGCCCGGTGTTCTTTACTAAGAGCCCCGGCAGCGCGTTTATGATTCAATAACATCTTGGCTAGGTGCGGCTTCCAGTGCATTTTATCAGAAAGGCGGATGCCCAAATAGTCAAACACATTTACCCTCTCTAGTCGGGTGTTATTTAAAATTAAGTCATTTTTAAAAGTCTTATGGGGATTAAAAGCCATGAATTTTGTCTTGTCTGTATTAATAACCAGGCCCCGGGAGTCGCAGAATAGCTGATATTGGTTAAGGAGTTTTTGCAACCCAGACGGGGTTTTCGACACCAGAAGGGTGTCGTCAGCAAACAACAGTGTTGGGACTTTCTCGCCCGCCAGGGTTGGTGCATCTGCCGGGATCTCCTGAAGAAATCTCACCACCCCATTGATATACAAGGAAAACAGGGTGGGTGCCAAGACACACCCCTGGCGGACTCCTCTGCTGACTAGGATCTTTTCCGTAACCTCCCCTTAACCTCCCCTGACTTGGGCGAAGTTTCCTTCGTGCAATCGAATTAAAAAGTTAAGAAGAAGAGGGGGAGTGCCCAGGTCCCTCAGCGTTTGCCACAGTCTTAACCTAGGAACGAGATCAAAAGCTGTTCTCAAATCGATAAAAGCAAGGTAAAGGCTTCCCTTACCAATAACAACGACCTTCCAGTATATGAGTAATAACCTGAAAACTTGGTCAATCGTGCCTGTGTTACTTCTAAACCCAGCCTGGTATTGGGATAGAATGTCCTCCTCTTCAGCCCAGGTCTGTATTCGCTGGAGGAGGACCCTACCTACCAACTTTTGCATGGCGTCAATTAGGCTTATTGGCCTATAATTTGATGGATCTTCCCTGTCCCCTTTTTTAAATATCGGGACCACCAACGCTCCTTTCCAAGAGTCGGGAATTGGGGATCCATTGGCTATGCTATTGATCAAAAGTTGGATGTAATGCGACCAGTTCCTGGGATCGGCCAAAAAGAGGTCACCAGGAAGACCGTCCGGTCCAGGGGCTTTTCCCGACACTGTCTTTGTGATTGCCATTTCAATTTCAGGCAACGAAAAGGGATTGCTCGTATTCCCCACCGGAGGGATGTCTGTGGAGTCGCTTAACTCCTCCAGACATTCATCGTCAGGGGCGGAATACAGTTTCCTGAAATGGTCGTGCCATTCATGGCTTGTTATATGGTTAGACAGAGAGGCAGGATCTCTGCTAATACCCTTACTAACGAGGGACCAGAACTGGTTTTTGTTTTTCTCCAGACTGGCATCTTTCAAGTTCTTCCAGTGAGATTCGTCCCACTCTATTTTAGCCTTGTGGAGGGCTGCCCTATACTCCTTTCTCGCTAATTTAATCGATTCGGAGTTCTTGGACCTGATTGCGGCTGCCAATGCTTGTCTATTTAGTCTGCATTTTTTGGTGTACCACGGATGCTGTCTTTGCCGGGGTGCCTTTGTGTTAACGTAATTATGAGTGGCTAAAAAAAAAGTACTCAACTGATATATGATACGGGAGTGGGCTAAAGAAGCTCCTGCACAGGGGTCGGCAGCCGATAGGGTGCCTGGAGGGCTTGGATACCAGAAAAGACAACTTCCTTAACACGAGATAGTTTTATTTCGTGTGCACTAATCTTATGCCATTTCAGGTATCTTTTACAGTTTGAAGGAACGATGTCTATAACCAGAGCTGTGGCCTTCCTAGTTTGGTGCGAGGACGGAGTGGCCCAGAGCAATTCTGATGTCAAACAAAGAGGATTGTGGTCGCTATCTGTTGTGGTGCCCACATACATGTCTAACATTTGGGCCCACAATTTTACGTCCACTAGGATATAATCTATACGTGAAGGGCTACCTACTCTATTAAAAGTGTTTGCACCGTGCATGTCTGAATGAGTTCTGCCATTAGCAGCTCTAAGACCATGTTCAATGGTTAGTGCATTAAGTTGAATTGCAAGCGGGGTCCACTTTCTAATAGGGGAAATATTAAGAGGGGGGACCGACCATTTTACATCACCATCCTCCAGCTCCAGCATATCCTCTGAGCTCGTGGGTGTAAGGGACCTAGTGTGAGTGTAGATGTGCTGGAAGTGAATATAAAACAAGAGGGATTCCTATGAGAGCAAATTTTATTCTAAATGGATCCCTACTTGATTAGACCATCAAGGAGTAGAGCGCCTCTTGAACCCTGGTAGCTTGTTAGTCGCCTCTCCTCACTATTTTTAATCAAGTAGGGATCCATTTAGAATAAAATTTGCTCTCATAGGAATATTCACTTCCAGCACATCTACACTCACACTAGGTCCCTTACACCCACGGCACCCTTACGGCAGGAACAAAAGATCTCCGTCAAAGAGCCCCTCTATGGGTGCCCGTCGGGTATTGCAGCGCCGACCCGACGAGGAGCAGACCCATATGATGAAGCATGACACCTAGCTTGCTGGGTGTGTGAGGGCCTCAGTTCCAAAAGGAGGAATTCCCCTCCTTTTTGGGTGCCTGGGACACTACCTGCATACTGAGGAACTGCGTACCTCTTTTTTGCGTTCACTCTGATAGGGCAAGTACGCTGGACCTCTTGATTAAGCCCTCTGTCCCCCCCTTTTTGATAAACATTATCATTTCATGCCATGATGAGCGGCTAGGCTCATCAGGCAGTCAATCTACTGTTTCGAGCGTCGAGCCCCCCTCAAGTTGGGATTGCAACCCATCCCTTGGAGATACTTGAGCTCGCCTAAACTGTATGGTTGAAGTAGCAGGGGCACAAGTTCTAAATTCCAAAGCTAGAAGGTTCTCTGCCAGATCAACATTAGAAAAGGTAAGCTCGATACAATCATAAGGTTGGGCAGGGATAGTGCATCTGCGTGCCCGGGTAATGTCTTCACGAATCACTGAGCGGCAGCCTCTGGTATGGCGTATCCAATGTATGACCTTATTGGTCAAAGAATCCGCACTTTCCGTGTCATTATGTGGGCCAAGTTTGGGTACATTTGTCATGTAAATATTAGGGCCTTGCAGTGGCGGAAATGGATATACATCTCTCCGTTGCCGGGGTTGTAGAGGAACCTTCGCGGACCAGACAGTGGCTCTTGGTCTGCAGGGGCCGCCTGAGACAGCCTGACCCTTTTTTGGCACAGATAATAATGTGGGAAAGTTGTTTGTTATCCTAGGCTCAGGAGTGTTCGTTCTTACAGGTATAGAACCAGAAAGCTTATGATTTACTGAATTTTTTAGGAGTGTGGATACGCTTTGCCCCAGATCTACCCCTGCAGTGCTTGGTGGGCCAGCCAGGGTTAGAGTTTGTCGAGTTTGTGCAAGTGCCTGCTCCTGGTGTACCGGTTGAGCCCAGGGAAGTAGTGTTTTCACCAGATGTGTAAGCTCTTTAATCAAACTTTTCAGTGATGTAATCTCAACCCTGAGGGAGTCAATAGGCCCAAGTATGTCAGAAGATAATTGCTCCACGTTGCTGCCTCCTTGCAATATACTTGATGGTGTGGCTTGCTCGCATAATATATCAGAAGGGGTTGCAAGCAAGGCAAATCTATTTGAGCATGGAATGTTGTGCTTCGTCGGAGTCGCTTGCTTGCAGGCTAGTTCGTCAGGGTCAAGAACAACCTTCTCTTGTCCCCCAGCAAGATCGCGATCCTTATTGGCACTCGGGTTGGTAATTCGTTTGCTAGCGTGTTTGTGGAACATGGGAGCGACGGTAAGCGGGCGGGCAGGGGATTTTGGATCAGAGGGGGTTAAGTTATTATTACTATGCGGGCCCACGGGATCTGACACCAATATGGTCTCGCACTCATTAATTAGTGTGTCTATTCTATCGAGAACACAATTATTGGCGGCATGTTTGCGAGATTTCTTAGCCTTTTTCCCCTTGCCTAGCCCACGACTCCCATTCCCCCCCACCTCTACGCTCTCCATGGTTTTCCGTTTCCCCATACCTATTACAAAAAAACAAGTTTGTTTTGATAACCACAATAAAAGTAATGCGAGTTACCCAGTACTTGCAAATAGATAGATAGATCGACCCGGGTGAAAATTGCAAGCAGCTAAACGTGGCAATAAGTCTTGAACATTTAAAAATCCAATAGTATAATCCAAAAGCAAGCAGGTAAGCCAAGGTCCAAGTCTACCAACTGACTACTAGGGACTTCACTTTGAAACCACAATAAGTATAAGGAAACAGTACCTTAAGTTTGGGGCTAGGGAGCTCTTGTATGGCAGATGAAAGAGGGGTGGCCCTGCCCTGCCTCTTCCTGGCGATGACGGGCAAGGATGGGCCCGCCCTTGGCCCAGGCTTCGCCCGTGCGCGTCCTGCGCTGCGGTGATCTTTGGCGCGTTTTGAGCGCTCGCGGGTGGTTTCAAGCTCCTCCTCCTGGAGCAGTATAAACCCTATAACTGATTTATCTGAAGCAATCACTCAATATTTCATCAACTATACCAATTCATAACGTTTTCTTATAGACATGGCAGTTCTAATAAAATTCGTAACAGCGATGCAAATAGTTGGTGTAGACAAAGACAGTAAAAAATTAAAACCGCCAATAAAAGTGCAAGGCCTTATTTCCCTTAGTAGTGGAGTTAAAAATTGCCTCCTCGGGTCCTTATAGAGGGGGCAAAATAGAATAAAGTGCAACGTGCTTTGTGCCGTTAAATTGTCGCACGGGCAGGGTGATAAACTCTGAGCCCAGCCTGATTGTTTAGGAAATGCCACTAAATAGTGCAATGTATTTAATCGAAACCTGGTCAGATAAAATCGTACTTGAACATTCGTGGTAAAAGAAATAAAATTTCTGTTCCCCAGTTGATAAACCTGCAGGATCAGGCACTGCCAATTGTGCGCGACAGAAGTGGGCCTTGGCATAGAATGCCTCTTTTATGGCATCCTTCGCATTTATGTTAATGCTTGCGGGTTTATCATAATAATGACCCAGACCTAACTCATTTAAATTTTCCTTCACAAAGCGAAGCCAGGGGATGGTCAGTGCGCTACCTAAGTTCATACAGTCCAAGATAACGTCACGTGCGAACGTTAGGTCCTCAGATAACCAGATCTTGGTCCATAGGAGCAACGGAGCGATGGCAATGCGGTCTTCAAGATAGGACAGCCCTATCTCCTGATGGCAAAAATATGTGGGAGCACTATTGGGGATCAATAAAAGTCTCTTTATAAATTTGTTTTCAATGACCTGCAGCCGTTTAGTATTATAGTAACCCCAAACCCCCGCCCCATATGATGCCACCGATAAACACTTCGCTTTATAAAGGGTGACTAGTTCTGTCACTGGTTTATGGCCTAGCTTACGAGCGAATCGAAATATTCCTTCCACAGCACGACTAGTCTGGTGTGCCCTAGCTGCAATGAGAAAGTCACAGGACATAGTTTCATTAAAAATAGTCCCTAAATATGTAAAAGATTTTAGCTTTTCAATGGTCTTGCCCCCAACCTCGAACTTTCTTGTTTTAGTGCCTTTGGGGCCACAGGCCATGACATAGGATTTGGTCAAATTAACTTTCAAATCTAATGATGCCATAAAATCAGTGAAAGCGTTGAGTGATTTTTGGAGGCTATTGGCTGTTAAAGCCAATGAAACGGAATCGTCTGCATACGATAACAAATGGGATTGAGATGCCTCCGATTTTGGGAAAATCGAGTTTCTTTTCTGCTAAATAGGCCTCTAAACCATTTGTATATAATAAAAAAAGAAATGATGCTAAAATACAGCCCTGGCGAACTCCCTCTGTCGAGATAATAGGGCCCGTCTTCTCCCCCCTAGAGCCATAACGTACGGCAACCATCGTGGAGGTATGAAGCCTGCGTAGGAGAGTTATTAGGGCTTCCTCGAAACCCATTTGCTCCATTAACCCCCACAATTTCTCCTGGTTAACCGTATCAAAAGCACTGGACAAGTCCATGAAGGCCAGATGGATAGATCCCCTCCTGGCCTTCATGTACTTGCCCATAATAAGTGACAGGTTTAGGCACTGCTCGGTAGTGCCCATCCCCCTTCTAAAGCCAAATTGTAATCTCGACACAATCCCTGTCTCATTTGCCCAGGTCTCGAGGCACGCCAGAATAACCCTCCCCAGTACTTTAGCGGTAGCGTCAATTAATGAAATTGGCCTGTAACATGCAGGGTCGTTCCTACTACCTTTCTGGTATACTGGGACAACAATTGCCTCCTTCCAGGTTGTTGGGATGGGACCGATCACTACAGCCTTAAAAACATTAGTAAGTATAGGTGCCCATAATTTGGGATTGTTTTTAAATAAATCCAAAGGGACTCCATCAGGGCCAGGAGCTTTCAACCTAATTCCCCTTGTCAATGCGTCCTCTGCCTCAATCACTGTAAGTGATGAACTTAATTGTAAGGCCAGACTTAGATCAAATACCGGTGCATCTCTCACTTCATCTATTGAGGCATTTTTGGGGTTAAAAAGAGCTGAGAAATGGGATTCCCAGACAGGGCCCAGGATCAGCGAGTCCACAAGTTTAGGTTCGTTCTTAAATAACGGGCGGTTAATTATATCCCAGAAACTCTTTGAGTCTTTCAGGGCACTTCTCAATTCCTCTTGTCTTTGTTTGATGGTATGCTTATAAATCTGCCTTATAATTTTAATTTGCGTTCTATCACGTGGGGTGGTGTGAAGGGCCATTTTTAAATCCCTATGTGCTCTAAAGCACTCGGCGTTAAACCAACGCACCTTCTGGGGTTCCCTTCTTCGAACCGATCTGGTCAGCTCTTTTGCCACGTTTCTACAGATCCGCTCGAAGTCGTGAACCACCTCATTTGGTGGAGTTTCATCAGATAGACAGTTCATAGAAAGGTTCATGTTTGCCTTGAGGATTTTTTCTTCAAATTGGGTGGGATCAACTTTACCCCAATTTAGCCTCATTCCCTTATTTTGGTTAAAATCACTAGGGCATCCTTCTGCTTTTCCTATACCAGCTATTATCTAAAAAAAGAACGATTAGTGGGTTGTGATCACTTGCAGCATTTGGTGCTACCTCAAAGTCTCCAACGAGAGGGGAGTACTTCCTATTTATGAACATAAAATCAATTGTACTTTGTCTGCCACTTCCAACATATGTAGGACACAGGGGCAGAGGATCACAATCCATGCAATTGGTGTTGGTGTTGATGAGGCCTAGATCAATATCCATTATAATAGAATTCAATGCCTCACCCTGCACAGTATGAATGAAATGTGGCTGTGGCTGCCCATCTGTGTCTAGCAACTCACAAACTCCTGATTTGCTCAACGGACAGATAGTACAGTTAAAATCACCCACCCACAGGATGCATAGGGGCTGCCATTTCCCTGCGATATTATTAATCTGCACCTGTAGGTCCTCGATCACATGACTGCTATTCTGGTCAAAGATATTTTAATACCAGTTTATTAACAGTAACTTAACCCCAATTAAATTGGAGATGAGGACTAACTGGTACCAGGGAGTGTTTTTCACAACATGGGTTTGTATATGCCCATATTTGTCTGAAACTAAAATCACAAGACCTCCTTTCGCCCTCCCAGCTACTGAAGGTGTTGCATAGACATTAAAAGAACAATACCCCTCCAACATAATATCAGCTTGGTACCATGTCTCTTGCAGACAGATAATGTCAAAATCCTTAATATAAGACACCCAATCCTCATTTGTTAATTTTGTACGTATTCCTGCAATGTTCCATGATATGATTCTATACGGGGGTGACAGAGTCCTGGCTCGGCGTGCCCATCCTAGTTGGATATTTTGGAGGTAAGGCTGACATTGTCACAACGCCACAAGCCTCTCCCCCCTTATTTGCGTAGGAGACAGGATTTAAATCCCCAATGAGAGGCTCAGGTGACTGTAGATCAAGGCTGGGGGTATTGACATTAAACAGCGAGAGACCAGGTAAATTTATTAATTGCCTACTCCGACTGACATCTTTTCTTAAGTTTCTCTCAGAAACGGGGGACCTTAGGCGTGACCTTTTCTGATCCTCTAAACCGCCTGAATAATCAGGCAGTCAATCGATCTCTGTTAGGCCAGATAGAACATCAAAGCGGTTCGGATGGATAAATGAACAATGAAGGGGGGGGGAGGAGGGAGGGTGTCTTTTTGGGCCGTATCCCGGGGCCTGTTGCCACCCGCTTGTCTCCTGTTGAGGGGGATAGAAAAAACCCAAAGGACAAACCTTTATTTGGTCGTTTAAAGAAGTTGTAACATGCTTCAAAGCAAAGGATGCGCACCTTGCGTCGTTGAAATTAAGTACAACGCAATCCCCTTCTAGATGTTTGATTGTGGGGCCTACCCAGCCCACCCTCCTAGCCATAATAATAACATTGGGCCAATTAAAGGGGGATGGGATTCTCATTGAGCACCAGTGTGCTGCCTTATTTATGAGGCTTGAGCAGCTTTCTTGTTGACCTGGGGGAAGGTAAGGAACGCCTGTCAAAACTACTATATAAGGAGTGCAGTCAGGGGGTAGGTTTAAAGTGTTTCCGTCCCCATGCCCAGCTGGTCCTCTATGCCCAGTGTCCGAGTCATTTCTTATTTCGTGTGTGTTTCTCACCCCCCCCCCCAGGCACAAGGATTCCTTGGTCAACTTGCCCAACTTGCCCATTCCCCCCTCCCCCTCGTCCCCTCCTGCTGGATGATCCAATCGACCAAGTTTCCCTCCCTTCCATGCCAGTTAGCTTTTTTCTAATACTAGGTATCAAGGTCCGGCTATCAGTGATAGGATTGTTTTTTAGTTCTTCCAATGGTGCTGGGTGGCTACTAGAGTCTTCCTCCATTCCCTTGTTAGTTGACTTGCTGGGTATAGAGTTCGTTAGATTCTCATCTTGAGGTACTAAAAATTCCCTTTGTTCCTGCCGGAGTAGCACAATTTGCTCTTCAATCTTAACCAGGCGAGAGAGAATGGGTTCCAGGGCAACTTTGACAACCTTGCTAATGCTTTCCATCAATGTGTCCTGGTCAACCTGTGTGTTTTTCCCTCCTCCATTACGAATTCTACATTCAGTATTTGATAGGTGAGTTTGTTTTGTACGCTTGACCCTTGGTGACTGTCCTTTCGCTTTCGGTTCGGCACCTACCACTTCAATTCGCTTCCTTTTCCCGCCTGTCACACTCGGGTGCCCTGTTTTACCCAGGTTTTGGGAGGCAGTCTCAGCTTTCTCATGTGAAGCACTTAGATTTCCCTGACTAACAATAATAATGGAGGGCGACAATGGGGGTGGTATTCTTGTTGAATTGTTTCTGCCATTGTCCACCTCATTGTCAACCTCATAAGCATTATCTGTGGCGCTAGGTGTAACTAACAAGTCAGGGGTAGGTACTAGAGACAATTGCCGTTCCGCCAATTAAATTACCTTATTCGGAGCTCCCACCGCTTTTTGCAGGAATCCATCTAAAGTGGTAACGCTTGTTTTGGGTGCAAGGGCTGGTTTACGTTTCCCCATGTTGAGCATATGAGTTAAAACAGAGGTTATCTTAGATTAAATACCAGGAAATGAAAAGCAAAAAACAACATCTCTACCTTAGTGCTGGAGTACAGGAATGGGGATCGCTGTCTGAGCGTAGGAAGCCAATACCAATGCACCAAGAGAGAAGGCCCAGCCCAGCCACCTCCGGGCTCTGACGGGCGCAGATGGGCCTGCCCGCGTCCCGCGCTGCGGGAGCCCTGGGCTGTTTTTATGCGCCTCCGGGCGAGTGAGGTTCACGATGGCGCCTCCTGGCGCGAAGCCTTGTGGGGAATAGAGTCCCCAGAGCAAAGTGCGGCGTGCCTGGTGGGGGACGGAGCCCCAGAAGCAAAGTGCGGCGTGCGGTCAGTACAAGATGGGCTGCCTGGGCTGTTTTTATGCGCCTCCGGGCGCGTCAGGTTCACGATGGCGCCTCCTGGCACGAAGCCTTGTGGGGAATAGAGTCCCCAGAGCAAAGTGCGGCGTGCCTGGTGGGGGACGGAGCCCCAGAAGCAAAGTGTGGCGTGCGGTCAGTACAAGACAAAAGTCATTTTTGCACCAGCAAGTCGGTGAAAGGATCATTGCAACATTACACTTACTATTGGAAAATGTCCTAGCACCATTGAAAAATCAACTGGCACCATACTAGATACATCATTTTTTTTACAGGTGCAACTACAGAGCTATGCGTTTTTTGCACAATTCCTCCTGCTTGTGTAACAGGAAATGGAGCAAATACTGTCTACTTAGCCCGTAGTGCTTGGCCTCTGCCCTTCTCTCCCCCCTTACCTGCCAGTGTTAATTCGGTACTCTCCAGCCTCTGTGTCATTCTGTCTACTTCACCCGATTGTGCTCTGTCCCTATCCACTTACCTCTCTCCTGTGACGTGTGGCCCCCATCCATTCACACACCTCATTCATTGCTCAGACCATGTTCCATTCAGGACCCGACCATCAGAATGGCCCCGGTTCCAGACCCTCGTTCCATTGGTGCCTGGCCACTCTCTCCCCCAACCCCTCCTCTTGACCACCGACCCTGTCTCGCAAACGGAGAAGATAGATTTCCTCCGCACATCTTACAGTGCATTTTTACTCAGGAGCGAACACATGGAACAAATTAAACTTGCTCCTTTTGTTTGTATTAACATCATAAGGAACTGTCTCGCAGCCCGCGGCCCCTTGCCTGTATCCCATTAAGTACTGATGGAGCAGGGTATATGTTTAAAATTTTAACCTCCTAATATTTACGTTAAATAAATTTAACACACAGGTTCGTCTTAGTGAATAACCAACCATGTATGTTACATGAAAAGGGTTAAAGGTAACACGCTATATATGTGCAAACTAATTTACTTACAATTGTTAACGTGGATAACATAAGTCTGACAATTGCGTACTAATTAGAATAATAAATGCATGATTTGTGCTTGGAAATAAACTGTGTAGTGGCAAAACAAAGCGTTGGTAAGTAAGGGATGGCTTTATATGTCGCTTTTGGTAGGTAATACCTAATTGGGGTACGTAGAATGACGGGAGGGAAACGAAAAGGCTTATATTCTTTATTCTAAACTCTGTTTTGTTTATCTTTATAATAGTGCGCTTAGGCCTGTTGAGCAGCGAAATAAAATGGCCGCCATGAGTTAGAGTACGCAGGCGCGAGAGGGGTTACGAAAGAAAGAAAGGCCGTGAACAAGAGGGATCATGTGATCTTTCCAAAAGCCTAGGATGGAAGCGTGGTCAAGGCTGTGATGACCTTATCGCATAAACGTGTGCCAAAGCAAGACAGCAAAAAGCGTGAGAAGTCGCAGTGAATAAATGAATGGACAATAAACTGACCGACTAAAAAGTATCAGAAAAAGATACAGTTTGAAACCCATGAACTAAGGGGTAATGTCATGAACCCGTGAGAAACGACAAAAGTATGAACTTGCCACAAAGAACTGGTTGGAACAAGGATATTCATAATGAGATGCATACTGACCCGAATGGACCAATTAGAGAGAATCTCGCCATAAAGATGTAACATTTTCACTTAGTAAGCTAGTATTAGGGTATAAGAAGACCTACTCTTAGAGGGGAGGGGGTTAGCTGCTGTTGCCGTTTTTACGAACTGATGCTGCGGCTGCTGCTGCTATTTTATATTTTTGATTGAGCATGAGACGCTGCTATTGGAGAACCTTTTTAATCCTAATAGATTTTTCCATTTAAACTATTAGACTTTTATTCTTAAAATACTAAAAGGGAAAGGAACGAGAAGGCCTGTTTTCCAGGACAGATAGATAGATCCTTCGGGAGTTTTTGCTGTGACGAACTTTATTTTTCCATCTAATAGGTATGCATTGCAATTTCAATTTATTCTTATGATAATGCTAAATGTAATAACCTGAATAATAAATTTGAAACTTATTCATGCTTCTAAACTTTATATAAACTTTATTATCTTTAAATACAATGAGTCAGTGGTTCTTTAGCTCAATGATAAATGTAAATGTTTAAAGGTTTATAGTGATTGAGCTGGTCTTAATCACCATCAACTGATTCCTACTAGTTGGTCCATCAACCAATGAGCGGAATACCTTAGAGCTTGAGAGGTATTATGTCGTTTTTATAATAAGGTATCCCGTCTCCTTCCAGCAAAATCATTAACTGTTTTCTCCTAGGTAAGAACGGATGAAATCCAGGGAATAGATGAGTGAGTGAATGTATATGCGGTGTTATGGGCCCCACCGTCATATGGATATAGTTGTGTTTAAGAGGGATATTTGCACCTGGATGTCCAAAGACATCTAGGAGAAGAAATGTTATTGATAGCGCTGGATCAGATTTCTTGGTAGCAGAGTTATGGTTACTATAGATTAGTTTGGTGATTATTGATTATTTTATGTCTAACATTCTATGTTGAGTCACGTTATGTTATATGTAAGTCAAAGTTTTAACGCTTCCGGGAAGTAGGAAGTGGAACACGTGTGGCAAGAGAAGCCACATGGAATAGTGCATTGTCTGAGTTCATATTGGTGATAACACAGGTTGTGTTATGATAGGGACATTTTCTGTATAAAAAGTTTGTGAGTGAAATAGCAACCGGTTTTCTTGTGAAACTCTGGGCTTAATTCTCAGGAGCAGTGTAGTCTCCACTTGTGTTTTATCCCCAGAGAAACGGGTTTACTCCTTGCTTGAAAGAAGGGTAAGGTAGAGGGAAGTGCTACACTTATCGAACGAAACTGTATTCTTGCAAGCTAGAATAGACTGTCACTTTTGTTTAGCGAAATCAGTCAATGGAAATGTGTTTTTAATGTTGTAATTAACAAAGAACTGTTGAAAAGTAAATTGCCGATACATTTTGTAAAGGAGGGGTCAGGAGCAGAACTGACGTAGACAAAAGCCGCGCTGGGATTGGACAGTGCCCTAGTCATACAAAAGCCGCGCTGGGATTGGACAGTGCGCTGTTATACAGAAGCAGCTCTGATTGGAGCGTTGGTGTGAGTTGCGCTGGGATTGGTCAGATAAACCAGTGACGTAGAAGCTTAGGATTGGAGCGTTGGTGTGAGTCGCGCTGGAATAGGTCCGAATAACGCAGAGAGAACAGTGTTGAATCGCGGACTTTTGAGAAGGGAAAGAAATTGTGAATCATGGCTTATTATGAGTATGGTAGAGAGAAAACGTCGTGGATGTCAAAAGTTAAGAACTTTTTTAAGAAAGACAAAAAGGTAGTGACTAGAGAGGGACAAGTAATTCCTCCGCCGAAGTCACCAGCTTCGCACATGATGTTGAAGTGCGGATATCATACCTGCATATGGTTAGAAAATTGGACTAAATATACTAAAAATGATGGAGCATTGGCTTTTCCTGAGAATGGTTCATTTAGTGTAGCTGTACTTCGGAATTTGAGAGAGAAAATGGCAATGCTTGAACCTAAACCTAGACCGACACAGTTTGAAGCATTAAGTGAATGGGAAGATGAGATGTATGAATGAGAAAGATTCAGAGGATTAAGAAATCATGAGTTTGTACCCGGAAGGTTGTGGGGAGTAAATCATGAGGACAGAATAAAGCGTTGGAGAAATGCTAATATGACAGGAGGTTTGTTTCCGGCTTTTACAGTTGAGGAAGAAGCAAAGAGAAAGTGTACAGAGAAAAAGAAACATGTGGTTACTGAAAAGTATGGGTATGGTGGTAGTGAGACAGAAGATGAATTGCTGGAAGATATTCTGAACAGAAACCCACCTCCATACCAACAGCATTCTGCGGTGGTGACACCTAATGCAACGCCAATGGAAACTGGGAGGAATAAAAATCCCGAACGAGGATATGAGATAAATAGGTCACAAGAACAGTTGAAAACTCCACAAAATGAGAAGACAGAAAGTGACAATACAACTGAATTAGCAAAAACCACAAGAGAATTAACTGAAAAGATAAGAGAATTAACCATGAATATGGAAGCTGTAACTGTACCAGTAACAATAGGTCCAGTAATACCAGTTTTTGAGAATCAGAAAATTGAAGAACATTCTTTAGTCATTCCTATGAATTCACACTTGCAAAGAAGGAAAGAAGGGATGAAATTTGACAGTGAAGGTGCAAGAAACTTGGTTAGTACATATAGACCAAGCCCACCTACTAATCTAACGATAAATGAGAATGAGTTTAGGAGAATACCTATGGTAACTGAGTCTGCATCAGAGACACCAGAAAGAAGTAAAAATTGGATAGAATTAAATAGTACGCCTGTAGGTCCGACTCCAGATGAATTGAATGAATGGATGAAAACTTTAAAAACGAAAGACACAGAAACAAAACCATTAGATGTAATTAGGTTAAAAATAGACATGGAAGAATTGATCTTAGGGACAATTGGAACAGAAAAACTGAAATCTTATCAGGATGATGAGATTATGTTCTTATGCAAGAGCATTACATGGAGAGCTAGAAATTTACATGACAAATTAGAAGAAACAGCAAATGAACTAGGAGTAGAATTTGTAAAAGTGAGAACGTTGCAGAAACCATATAGGGTAGATTTTTGCGAAAAAGATATAGAGAATTTGAACACATCAGGAAGATTAACCCAAATAAAAGAATTAATTGTTTTACTGAGGAAATGGGGTGATGTGGATAGATGGAGAAGCAGATGGACTAAAAGGAATGAGAAGGTGACAGACAAAGCGTCTTTGGCTTTTGCGGTGACAGACAAGGAATCGATGGTAAGGGAGTACCCGATGAGAGAAACTCCAGGAGGTAGTTATGTGCATGTCCCATGGTCTAGACAGGATATATTGTCATTTACGAATGATTTTCCAAAATTGAGAGAGAAACCAGTAGAATGGTACAGACAAGTGGAGAGATTTGTTAAAGTTTCAAAGGTGTTGTGGATAGATTTGGATGGGTTGTTTGACATAGTAGTACCAGCTGATTTGTGGACAGAATGTAAGATTACAATTGATTGGCCAACTGTAGAATATCCAACAGATACTAAAACAGGAGCGCCAGGACCAGAAGTGATGAGAAAATATGATCAAGTAATTACCTTTTTGAAAAATAAGATTCCACCCAAAGAAACGGATTGGGTAAAAATAGACAGAACCACACAGGAAAGCAAAGAATCAGTACACGCATACTACGAGAGGCTACTGTTAGTTTTTAAACAGTATAGGGGCTATGAGACACTAAATGAGAAGGATATGAGTCATTTTGTATATAGATTTGTTTATGGTTTGAAACCAGAGATAAGTGAAATGATTAAACAGCATATGATTTGTTGGCAGAATAGCACAGTGGATGAAGTTTTGAGGTATGCGAAATACTGCAGTGATGATATTGAGAGTAGACAGCGTAAATTAAAAGAGAAAGCAATGTGGGCACAGGTGAAAGTCGCAGAGAAGCAAGAAGCTCAATTGAGTAATCCTGTTAATGAGGCAGGACCAACTAGATTTAAACCAAATATAGGTAAAGGAAAAGGTCAAATAAGCATAGAAGAGGCAAAGAAAATGTGGCCATGCCACAACTGCGGAAAGTTAGGGCATTGGAGAAACGAGTGTAAATTTCCTCCAAAACCTAATACGGAAAATCAATCATTAAATCCACAGGTGCAGAGTGAGGTAGTTACCCAACAAAGTCAGGTGCCACAACCACCACTTCCCAAGAGTGTTAATCAACAGAAATACAGTGCAGAAACAGGATTCTACGGAGGAGAGCAGGTAACACAATTGCCGCGCGCAGCTGCCATATCTCAGTACTGGCTACGACAGGATGGTGATGAGTCGGATGAAAGTTTATGACGGTGCCTAGGAGAGGAGGAAGAGTGCGTGCTTGGCGCAACTCTAGAGGTAGATCAAGCAGGTCCATTTGTGGATGGAGAAGTGAATGGTGAAAATGTAACATTCCTTGTGGACACTGGAGCTACCCGTTCTACTGTTAGGTCAGTGGAAATTCCAAACCTTACTCTCTCAGGTGAACATATCCAAGTAGTGGGTGTTTCGAATCAGCAAATTAAGGCGCCTCTTACTAAATTAGTGGAGGTAAAAATTGGTCCATTTAGTGAAATGCACCGATTTGTGGTATGTGATTGCAGTCCTGTGAACCTATTAGGACGCGATTTGCTTTGCAAGATGAACTGCACCATCTATTGTACGCCAGATGGAATTGCATTTCAGACCCCAGATGAAGATGTATTGTATAAAATGACAATCAATCATGATCAATCAATCATGTCACTTATAAAGCGCACTACATACCCGCAAGGGTCTCAAGGCGCTGGGGGCAGAGGGGGGTGGTGCTGCTACTGATCGAAGAGCCAGGTCTTGAGGAGTCTTCTGAAGGCCAGTAGGTCTTGGGTCTGTCGGAGGTTGGTGGGGAGGGTGTTCCAGGTCTTGGCGGCGAGGTGGGAGAAGGATCTGCCGCCGGCGGTCGTTTTCCGGATGCGGGGGACTGTGGCGAGGGCGAGGCTGGTCGAGCGGAGCTGGCGGGTGGGGGTGTAGAAGCTGAGTCGTCTGTTGAGGTAGGCTGGTCCGGAGTTGTGGAGTGCTTTGTGTGCGTGGGTGAGGAGCTTGAAGGTTATCCTCTTGTTGACAGGGAGCCAGTGCAGGTCTCTCAGGTGGGGTGTGATGTGGCTGCGTCGGGGGATGTCGAGGATAAGACGTGCAGAGGCGTTCTGGATGCGTTGCAGCCGTCTCAGGAGCTTAGCCGTCGTTCCTGCGTGGAGGGCGTTTCCGTAGTCCAGCCTGCTGGTGACGAGGGCCTGGGTGACTGTTTTTCTTGTTTCGGTGGGGATCCACTTGAAGATCCTGCGGAGCATTCGGAGGATGTTGAAGCAGGATGAGGAAACGGCGTTGACCTGCTTAGTCATGGAGAGGGTGGGGTCGAGGATGACCCCTAGGTTGCGTACGTGGTCGGTGGGTGGCGGGGCTGTTCCCAGTGATGTTGGCCACCAGGAGTCGTCCCAGGCTGAAGGGTTGGAACCAAGGATGAGGACCTCCGTCTTGTCCGAGTTCAGCTTCAGGCGGCTGGTCCTCATCCATTCGGCGACGGCCTTCATTCCTTCGTGGAGGTGGGCTTTGGCGGTGTGAGGGTCTTTGGTGAGGGAGAGGATCAGCTGGGTGTCGTCGGCGTAGGAGATGATGTTGAGGTTGTGCTGTCGGGCGATGTGGGCGAGGGGTGCCATGTAGATGTTGAACAGCGTTGGGCTGAGGGAGGAGCCTTGGGGTACGCCGCAGATGATCTTGGTGGCCTTGGATCGGAAGGGGGCGAGGCGGACGCTTTGTGTTCTGCCGGAAAGGAAGGATGTGGTCCAGTCCAGGGCCTTCTCTTGGATCCCGGCGTCGTGAAGGCGTGTTCGTAGTGTGTGGTGGCAGACCGTGTCGAAGGCGGCTGATAAGTCCAGGAGGATGAGGGCTGCTGTTTCTCCGTTGTCTAGCAGGGTCCTGATGTCATCGGTGGCGGCGATGAGGGCGGTTTCGGTGCTGTGGTTGCTGCGGAAGCCGGACTGGGAAGGGTCCAGGATGTTGTTCTCCTTGAGGTAGCGGGTCAGTTGTTTGTTGACGATTTTCTCGGTGACCTTCGCGGGGAACGGGAGCAGAGAGATGGGTCGGAAGTTCTTGAGGTCCTTGGGGTCTGCCTTGGGTTTCTTGAGTAAGGCGGTGATCTCGGCATGCTTCCAGCTTTCCGGGAAGGTTGCTGTCTCGAAGGAGATGTTGATTATTTTCCGGAGATGGGGCGCGATGGCTGTACTGGCTTTGTTGAAGATGTGGTGAGGGCACGGGTCTAGCGGTGAACCGGAGTGGATGGTGTTCATGATCTTGCTGGTGTCCTCGTCGTTGATGTTGGTCCAGGAGAGCAGGCGGTTGGTGGTTGTGGGGGCAGTGGTCTCGGTGGTTGCCGGGGCGGTCGTGGTGTTGAAGCTTGGTAAAGTTAGAATCAGAAGTGAACAATTTATTTCCCATATTTGATGTAGAGAAAATCCCAAGTGAACTGAAAGAAACAGTGAAACAGGAAGTGTGGGACTTCACAGGAGAAGATATAGGGTTAATGAAAGAAGTAGACCCTGTTAAAATTGCTGTTAAAGAAGGAACGAGTTACCCAAATACGCCACAGTATAAATTGACACCAGAAATAATTGAAGGAATAACACCAGTAATAAACAAAATGATTGAGCAAGGGATTCTGAGAGAAATAATGAGCAGTCCATGTAATTCGCCGATAATGGGACTGAAAAAGCCAAATGGAACATATAGAATTGTACAGGATTTGAGAAAGGTAAACAAAATTGTTGTGCCTTGCTGCCCAATAGTGCCAAACCCTGCTGTAATTCTATATCAGATTCCACGCGAAGCAGAATGGTACACAGTTATTGATTTGTGCCATGCATTTTTCTCTATTCCATTACATCCAGATAGCCAGCCATTATTTGCGTTCAGGTTCGGAGAGCGTATTTTGGCATGGTGCCGAATTCCTCTGGGGTATACAGAAAGCCCCTCGATCTTTAATCAGATTCTAAAGAAATCATTGGAAGATTTGAAAATGCCAGAGAAGTCAGTGATGGTTCAGTATATTGATGACCTACTGGTGGCATCAAAAACAAAGGAAGCATGTGTTAATGATACAATTGCTTTGCTGAATCATTTAGCAAAAGAGGACATAAGGTGTCCCCATCAAAGTTGCAGTTTTGTCAACAAGAGGTCCAGTATCTAGGGCATAAGATTGAGAAGGGAGTGCGAAAGGTAATGACAGAAAGAATAAAAATAATCCAAGGAATGAGAGCTCCAATGACACAAAGAGAGGTAAGAATGTTCCTAGGAATGGTTGGATATTGTCGACAATGGATAAGTGGATTTTCATTAATTGCAAAACCATTACAGAGATTAACAAAGAAGGATGTTAAAGATCCTTTTGAAATGAATGATGAGGAAATGAAAGCATTCAGAGAACTAAAAAGGAAACTGTGTGAAGCTCCGGCATTGGGAATGCCTGACTATGAAAAAGATTTTGAGTTGTATTGCAGTGAAAGAGATGGGTGTGCGTTTTCAGTCCTGGTGCAGAGACATGGAAACATGAAAAGACCCATTGCATATTTTTCAGCTGTTTTAGACCCAGTAGCGAAAGCGTTGCCTGGATGTTTGAAAGCAGTTGCTGCTACTTGTGTAAGTCTGGAGCAGAGTGAAGGCATAGTGATGGGATATCCACTGAGAGTGTATGTCCCTCATTCTGTGGAAATTCTGTTGACAAGAACCAAAACCCAATACATGACACAAAGGGGCATATTAGCAAGACCCACGTTAAAATTATCGCCGTTTTAGCGGCAGGAAACTGCCGCTAAAACGGCGATAATGGGCTTGCTAATATGCGTTATAGAATTCCAATAGAAGCCCGGGTTAGATGTCCTGCACATCTAACCTGGGCTTCTATTGGAATTCCATAACGCATATTAGCAAGCCCATTATCGCCGTTTTAGCGGCAGTTTCCTGCCACTAAAACAGCGATAATTTTAACGTGGGTCTTGCTAATATGCCCCATAGTCGGCTGACTAGGTATGAAAAAGTAATTTTGAGTGCAGACAATGTGACCATTGACAGATGCATGAATGTGAATCCTTCAACATCATTGCCAGATGAAGAGAGTGTGATTGAAATGGATGAAGTTGATCATGATTGTCTGAATGTACTGGAGTATTGTACAAAACCAAGACCTGACATACGGGATGAGCCTTTAAAGGAATCAGATTATATTCTATTTGTGGATGGTTCATGTTTGAGAACGAATGATGGAGTTCTAAGTGCAGCATATGCAGTCTGCACAGTAGCTGCTGTAATGGAAGCATCTTGTTTGAAAGGGATACGTTCTGCCCAAGTAGCGGAGTTGATAGCTCTAATTCAAGCATGCAAGTTGGGAAAGAATGTTCGAATAACAGTTGTCACGGATAGCCAATATGGCTTTGGAGTGGTGCACGACTTTGGGCAGATCTGGTCTCAGAGAGGTTTCTTGACGTCTGCAGGAACACCGATAAGAAATGGTGAATTTGTGAAAAAAGTTGCTTGAGGCGATACAGCTGCCTAAACAGATTGCGGTAGTGAAGTGAAATGCACATAAAAATGGGGAAGACTACATAACTGTTGGCAATAAGTTTGCGGATGAAATAGCACAGTACTGTGCTAAAAATGTGGTCTCATTGAACCGGAACCAAGAAAGAGAGCATATTTCATGTCCTTTGCTTTTTACTAACCCTGTTGAGACATGGGATGAGGTGGAGACAATTACAGGAAGCAGCAGATGATGAGGAAAAAGATAACTGGATAAAAGCAGGATTTAGAAAACATGAGGAAAATGATGTTTGGGTTTTCAGGGATGAAAGACCAGTTATGCCTGATAGCATGATTTCTGACATGGCACGGATGTACCATGGACAAGCTCATACTGGGAGAGACTCAATGATCAGACTTTTTAGACAAACATGGTATAATCCAAAATTCAGAGCCATAGCTGAGAGTCTTTGTCAAAGGTGTCTTATTTGTCAACAGCTAAATCCAGGAAGAAAGACAGTAGTGAGTCTAGGAACAATAGGACGAGAGGGAGGTCCTTTCATGAGAATGCAAATGGATTTTATAGAAATGCCTCCGAGCAATAGACTAAGGTATGTCCTTGTAGTCGTCTGTTTGTTTTCCCGTTGGGTGGAAGCATACCCG
Organism: Calotriton arnoldi; assembly: GCA_963921515.1. Classification (NCBI taxonomy): domain Eukaryota; kingdom Metazoa; phylum Chordata; class Amphibia; order Caudata; family Salamandridae; genus Calotriton; species Calotriton arnoldi. The sequence goes on along the minus strand of CAWUFW010003512.1, from coordinate 1,779,319 downwards.
ACCAGAAGGAATGATGGAATTACGGTAGCAAAACTAATGCTGCGAGAATTCATTCCAAGGTATGGTTTCCCAGTAACGATTGAAACAGATAGAGGAACACATTTTCAAAACGAATTGGTTCAATTGATTTGTGAAGCACTTAGTATTAAACAGAAACTACATTGTGCATACAGACCAGAGGCTTCTGGAATAGTAGAGCAAGTGAATGGAACAATAAAGAACAGGCTATGAAAAATGTGTCAAGCCACAGGACTCAAATGGCCAGATGCCTTGCCATTGGTCTTAATGACTATCAGAAGCATACCTGAAAGAAAGACAGGACTTAGTCCCCACGAAATAATCATGGGACGAGCAATGAGGCAAGCACATGTACCTGTCAACAAACTACTGACTATAACTGATGATCTCGTGTTGGATTATTGCAAAGGATTGGCTGATGTGGTACGTTCTGTGTTTCATCAGGTTGGACCGGATGCGACCACTCTTGAAAGACAACCGGCTCACAATTTGAATCCAGGAGATTGGGTCCGCATAAAAGTCCATCGAAGAAAAAACTGTTTGGTTCCTCGCTGGGACCAACCACGACAAGTGATCCTGGTGACAACAACTGCAGTCAAGTGTGCTGGAGTGAAACACTGGGTACATGCCAGTCACACCATCAGAGTTCCAGATCCTGAAGCTCGACCTGTGAGTCGACATCTGGAAATATCAGATACCAGTTCAGCATCTGATGCAGAGGAAGAGACGAACAGGGCTCCAGAAATTGAAGATCGACCTGTAAGTCGACATCTGGAAGACCCAAGTACAAGTGCAACGACAGGAGGAGTGGAGGAAATGGCAGAAGTTCCAGAATCTGAAGATCGACATGTGAGTCGACATCTGGAAATATCAGACACCAGTTCGGCATCTGATACAGAGCATTCGGATTGTGAGGAAAATCTGAAAAGAAATTGGAAATTTGGTAATATAAAAGAAGAAACTGAGCAAAAAGACAGTAACAGTGAGCAACCAAGTACAAGTTGTGGTGAAAACACTTCAGAGATAATATTAATAGACGAAGAAGGGAGAGTTTCAAATAGAAAGTTAGAAGAATCGGAAGATCCCCGAGGAGCAATAGGGACAGATCGACGAACAAAAGAACAGGGAAATTTAGAGACAGATAGAGAGATTGACACAAATTCGGAAGAACCTCGAGGAGGGACAGAAGTAGGTGATCAAAAGAAAACACGAGAAAAACCACAAATAGATGAAAGAAATGAAATTATCAAATTTAAGATAAGAGACAATAAAGGAAGAACTGAAACAGAATCAGAAGAAAGTGGAGAAGAAGGAAATCGGAAACTAGAGTCAAGAAAGAGAACTTGGAGAACAGAAAGAGAGGAAAAAGAAAGTGAACCAAAAAGGCCAACAAAAGGAGACAATTGGCCCAACGAAGTTAGAAAACTGAGATACAAGATCATAAGGCTAGATAGAAAAAGTGCAGAGCAAGTAAATGAGATAACAAGTCAAAAGGAACCAGAGAAACAAGGTGGAAAACACTTGCAGAAAACAAAAAGAATAAAGAAAGCAAATCTGAAGTATAAATCGCCTGAATGGTTATACATTGCATTGACTGATATCAAAGAAGAAGAGATCACTCACGAGAACCCGGAACAAAGCTACAATTTAATGGGTGAAGGTGAAGTGCAACAAATTTAAAGAAATTTGAGCGAATTTCTACCGGACTGGACAAAACACTGGATTTGACAAGAAAGAGTTCTGAAAAGAATTAAAGAAAGTACCAAACAAGACAAAGTGAGAGCGTAGGGTGGCTAAGAGGTCATTTCTGAGGTGTGGTGACACATTTTCTGTACATACTATATAATAGGTAATAGAACAAAATGGTAAATACTAAAAATAGAACATGTAGATGGGAGTTCTTACGTAGATGGTGTAAGATGTGTTTCTTTTGTACAGGATTATTAATGACCGTATGGATTATTTTAGCAATCACCATTCCAATAAGATTAGCTGTAGAAGAAACGTCTATATTAAAGAATAACACAGAGAAAGAAAATGGAGCTAACATGCAGGAAACAGCTATATTAAAAAGTAGTGCAGAGTTGCATAAGGACAAATCAATAACAGATTTTTCAAAAAATGTTTTTACTAAATTATTATATGAGTCTGTAGAAACCATGGATGTGAGAGATTGTTATGTTTGTATGCAATTACCTGCGTCTGTTGCAGAAGGGGTGACCTATCATCACCTTCCTTTGACGTATGGAATAACATGTAGTGTTTTAGCAAGTCTATTTTACAAGACTGGAAGATTAGAATACTATTATACTGACATAGATAAGATTTTTGCAGAGATTCCTATAATTTCTGAACTAAACAAAGTAAAAGAAGCAAGGATGTTTGGCGAATATTTTTTAGAAGATAAAGTTCTAACATTAGATGATATAGTTAAAAACAACCTTACCTGTGAGCTAAGAAATGAAGAAAAGGTGTTTTTAGAAATGGTTGAAGATAGAAGGGTAAAATTTCAAAGAAAAGTGATAGAAGAGACAAAAACACCTCTTTGCGCATTTGAGGAAGAAAGTCATGACAAGAAAAAGACAAATGCAGTTATGTCTTTGGATTGGCCCCAGCAGGGAAGGTTGTGCATTAGAAGAAATAGAACAAAATATGACAATTATTTCGTGGGTTCCAGTGATTGCCAAGACAATTATAACATTTTAGGAGGTTGGGGATTCAAAGGGGAAAAAGATCCAATATTTCCTGGGATCTATTATATTTGCGGTAACAGAGCTTATTACAGGTTGCCGGACCATTGGTATGGATCATGTTACTTAGGCCTGGTCTTTCCAAAGATTTTTCATGTAGATAGAACAGAAAAGGGAACACACGAAATGGTAAAGACATTTACACGTAGGAAAAGGGAGAGCTTTTCAGAAATAGTAGGTGATGTTTTTGGAGCATTGATACCAGCAGTGGGAATATCTTTGAATGCATTTAAAATTCGGAAATTATCCACAGTAGTAGATCGTTTATCTACAGATACTGCTGAAGGGTTCTTGATGGTTAATACCGAAATGGTTGCCATGAGAGCTATGGTGATGCAAAATCGACTTGCCCTTGACATTCTTTTGGCAAAAGAGGGTGGAGTCTGTGGAATGCTGAAAGTCCAACATTGTTGCACTTACATTCCAGATAAAAGTGAAAATATACAAAAGAATATTAAGAATATTACCAATTTGCACAAAGAACTTGTTCCACTGGAGGTTGAAAATGCATTGGGAAAACTTGGTAAGAGTTTTTCCTCAGTAATAAATTGGTTTACTAGAATGAGTAGATTAGTAATAGGAAAATAATAATAGTAGCGACCATGATAATCATAATAGTTTTAGTACTGAAGCTAATCATTACATGTATAAAGAGAAGAAGAAGGCAGAACAAAATAGAAAAAGAAAATAAGGTAAACAAAGAAAGAGAAAGAGAAATGGGTGAAATAGAACTAGAAGAAATAAAAGAAAACATGTATAAGAAGACAAAGAGACAAGTTGAAAGGGATCCAGTTGTGTAAAACTAACAAAAACAAACGGACAAAGAAATATGCTATCTGATAGAATTGTATAACATGGGTTTTTGTGGTGATATTAAAAATCACCAAAGGGGGGAGTTGATGGAGCAGGGTATATGTTTAAAATTTTAACCTCCTAATATTTACGTTAAATAAATTTAACACACAGGTTCATCTTAGTGAATAACCAACCATGTATGTTACATGTAAAGGGTTAAAGGTAACACGCTATATATGTGCAACCTAATTTACTTACAATTGTTAACGTGGATAACATAAGTCTGACAATTGCGTACTAATTAGAATAATAAATGCATGATTTGTGCTTGGAAATAAACTGTGTAGTGGCAAAACAAAGCGTTGGTAAGTAAGGGATGGATTTATATGTCGCTTTTGCTAGGTAATACCTAATTGGGGTACGTAGAATGACGGGAGGGAAACGAAAAGGCTTATATTCTTTATTCTTAACTCTGTTTTGTTTATCTTTATAATAGTGCGCTTAGGCCTGTTGAGCAGCGAAATAAAATGGCCGCCATGAGTTAGAGTACGCAGGCGCGAGAGGGGTTACGAAAGAAAGAAAGGCTGTGAACAAGAGGGATCATGTGATCTTTCCAAAAGCCTAGGATGGAAGCGTGGTCAAGCTGTGATGACCTTATCGCATAAACGTGTGCCAAAGCAAGACAGCAAAAAGCGTGAGAAGTCGCAGTGAATAAATGAATGGACAATAAACTGACCGACTGAAAAGTATCAGAAAAAGATACAGTTTGAAACCCATGAACTAAGGGGTAATGTCATGAACCCGTGAGAAATGACAAAAGTATGAACTTGCCACAAAGAACTGGTTGGAACAAGGATATTAATAATGAGATGTATACTGACCCGAATGGACCAATTAGAGAGAATCTCGCCATAAAGATGTAACATTTTCACTTAGTAAGCTAGTATTAGGGTATAAGAAGACCTACTCTTAGAGGGGAGGGGGTTAGCTGCTGTTGCCGTTTTTACGAACTGATGCTGCGGCTGCTGCTGCTATTTTATATTTTTGATTGAGCATGAGACGCTGCTATTGGAGAACCTTTTTAATCCTAATAGATTTTTCCATTTAAACTATTAGACTTTTATTCTTAAAATACTAAAAGGGAAAGGAACGAGAAGGCCTGTTTTCCAGGACAGATAGATAGATCCTTCGGGAGTTTTTGCTGTGACGAACTTTATTTTTCCATCTAATAGGTATGCATTGCAATTTCAATTTATTCTTATGATAATGCTAAATGTAATAACCTGAATAATAAATTTGAAACTTATTCATGCTTCTAAACTTTATATAAACTTTATTATCTTTAAAAACAATGAGTCAGTGGTTCTTTAGCTCAATGATAAATGTAAATGTTTAAAGGTTTATAGTGATTGAGCTGGTCTTAATCACCATCAACTGATTCCTACTAGTTGGTCCATCGACCAATGTGCGGAATACCTTAGAGCTTGAGAGGTATTATGTCGTTTTTATAATAAGGTATCCCGTCTCCTTCCAGCAAAATCATTAACTGTTTTCTCCTAGGTAAGAACAGATGAAATCCAGGGAATAGATGAGTGAGTGAATGTATATGCGGTGTTATGGGCCCCACCGTCATATGGATATAGTTGTGTTTAAGAGGAATATTTGCACCTGGACGTCCAAAGACTTCTAGGAGAAGAAATGTTATTGATAGCGCTGGATCAGTACCCGCACCCCACATTCCAGTGTGCAGTTCAGCAGCCCCTGCAGGGGTTTGTTTATCACTCCCTGTCTGTCAGGCTCTAGGGAAGAATCGTGTGCCTCAGAAGATACAGGGTGTCTGACCATGTGCTTAGTGTTGTCCCAATGAGCAGATGGTGCATACAGGTGAGTGAGGAAGATACTTACTATTGGCTTACTAGCCAACATCTTTGGCATAAAGGTTCACATCCTAATGGGCTGCCTTACTCTTGTATCCTTCTAGGGCTGATATCATTGTCACCATTGAAGTGGATCATAACAAATTTATGTTTTGAGCTGCAAGGCAACATAACTGAGTTAGCAAGCACTAGGCAAACCAGGTGTCAAATTGATTTTATAATGTGTAACATGCTTGGAATGTGAAGCCTAGTGCACAGGAGCATATTTAAAAAGCTCCCCTTGCATTCAGTAAACAAATATAACTCAGGGTTTCATTGTTCGAATCCTTGATGTATGGATTTGATCTTAAATTTTATAAACTGGCATTAAAAATGCTTTGCTTCGTATAAAAGGGTTCTTGGAAATATTCAGCTATTTCTTTTGCATGATTTATTTTAAAATAATTTGAAGGGGCATATATTTGTTCAGAATATATTTTGACATTGAGTGGGAACACCCTCTGGAATTGTACCGGCCACTCCAGTACTGCTATTTGGCTCCAAGGCACACTTTCACATCCAGATACACTAACGCATCTTAAACACACAGACCCACATACATCTCTGTCTTTCACACATGCATGTCAAGCGTCACGCATGCACACAGCCAAACGCCATCCCGCAGTATATGGAATGACAGCATGACCCGTCATAAGGCACCCTTGCGCACCATCATGTTAACACACTCACCATTACATACACATCTAACAAATGACTACACAAACATGGGAACACATGCATTGTCCCACCAACACATACCATAACTTAAACAAGCATTTGCAATGCAATCGGTCTCGCCTTTGGGACCTTCTATGTATTTAGCTATGCAGCACATTAGCCTGGGTGCTGAAATATCTACTGTTCTTTAACATGGAGGGAAAGTAAGCACCAAACTGTGTGACACGCCAGGTGTGGGAACACATGGAGAGAAATATTGCCTTTCAGCGGGAAATGGTATAGTCCAAAGCTCTGTTTTTAATATAAAATCAGGGCCTTCGGTGGTCATATCACTGAAAATACAAGATTTGAAAAAAAAAATTATTGTCTACGGTGCTCGTGGAAGACAATTTCTATGGACTGGAATCTAGAGAATGCTAAATTGATTCTGGTATTTTACTGACCTCTGCTGTTTGTTTTCTATCAAGAAAGTTAAATAGAGGCAGTTGCCAGAAAAATAAAAAAAGAAAGTCCCTCAGCAGAAAGCAATTCTGGTATTTTACTGACTTCTGCTGATCGTTTTCTATCAAGACAGTTAAATAGAGGCAGTTGAACAGAAAAATAAAAAAAGAAAGTTCCTCAGCAGAAAGCAATTCTGGTATTTTACTGACCTCTGCTGGTCGTTTTCTATCAAGACAGTTAAATAGAGGCAGTTCAACAGAAAACAAAGTCCCTAAGCGGAAGCAGACAAGTCCTAGGGCTGATCTCCAGAGCCCACAAAGTACATACACATATAAGTATATAATAGGAATATACTAAAGTATATACAAGAGGTCTCCAATGCTCGACCTAAAAAGCATAAATAACAATGTCACGTACAAACCAGCTCCAGACCCTAAAGCTATCTCTCTCACACACACACGTGTAATCCCACAGATATTAAACAACGCTTGCACTGCTTCTGTTTCTACAGCATTGTATGTACACGAGGGATGCTTGCACTGCTGATGCATACTCTGTGCCTGTACTATTCTGTGCAAAAGAATGTGTACTTCTGTTCAACTGCTTTTCTCTGTATGTCAAACAGGATGTTACGTAAATAATTTTCCGGGCTTCTCTCACAGCTGGTTTCTGCTTGAAAGAATGTTTCTCTTCAGTAAAACTGTTTTGAAATACTTTGGGTTAGCATACCATCCTCAGCTTACACTGTCTCGGTGCCAAGGCATAGGCAAGTCCCACAGTTACTCCACAATATATTGGCTTTCACAATAAACAAGTCATAACACTTTTATGCAGTTTCAGTAACTTACATTGCGCAACTGCTCACGAAGTTAAAACTTACAACCACTGTTCCCTGTAGGGTGAAAAAAAAATCTTAACTCTGCGGCAGTACCACCCTTTACTGCCTTTTATGTAACTACAAAGACACTCTTTATAGTTCTTTCAGTCTCATCATGTCAGAACTAAATCATTTGCAATGTTATATACAACGAAGGCTTAGTTGGTACTTATTTATCATATGCAACTAAGAACCATTGACAAAGCCAACGGTCATGGCTTGTTGTACGTGTAATGTTACTTGTTGTATTATATATCTGGATGCCATGACAGAAGCAGCATAATACCTGTGGGGATGCACACTATGCTAAGCACAGATTTTTTAGCATGTGTTTTTAAGCCACACCCTTCATTACATAGGGACCCCCCCCCCCAGTTTTTTCACCCCACTTAAACTGCTGCCCAAACCTATATGAAGATTTAGCATGGTACAGCTAGACAGCATAGCGAATAGCGCAATGGCCCATCAATTATTCCCAGTATTCATAGGCCATGCAGATGAGGCCTGAGCCGAACAGACAACAACCCAACTGCTGGCTACGCTTCAAATTAGAAAAACACAGAAACAGCGCAGAGGATGAAAGGGTTAATGATTGCACCAGCAACCATTCCCATACTTTGAAAGCAGACACTTGCAAGCAGAGAGTCCTATATTCTGGGCTTTCATTATTTGTATAAACACTAACTTATTATAATTAAAATATTCGTTTCAGTAAAATGCTGTTTAGTTAACATTTTGTTACAAAACTCAGTTTATGAACATGAATGAAAAACTGTTCCCAAGTTGCTGAGTCACGATTTAACATAACAATAACAAGTGGTGTATGTCCTTTAATTCTGGTGAGCGGGTCAGATTATGTGCACTTTGTGCCAGTAATTGCTGACACTCGCATGTAACGGCTAATGTCTGGCTCTGCCATACCATGTGCCCCTTTGTCTGTGGCATTTCTTCTCAGGAGAAGACTGGGATCTTGCAGACTTGGAATTTAGGTTAACCTACTGCACCTCTTTCATAGCACAATGTTGCCCTCTTATGCTATAATGATGACTGTTCTTGATATAGCGTGCCCTCCTTCGCATTAAGGTGTTAGCCTGGTATAGGGATGGTCATCTTTGCATGCTGACGGCATACTTGTCCAAATCATGGCTTGCCCTGTCACAGTGATAGCCATCCTTAAAACACTGTGGAAATCTTAGAAGTTATATTGTTAGCCACCAGCTTAACGGTGGCCCTGAAATAATGGTGGCTAACCTTTGCATTTTGCTATCATCTTTGCAATTATGGTGGCCTTCCCTACCCAGAGATGGTTGCACATAACCATGTCAGGTAGAATCTGTCCATGTGGGGCAATTATACATGTGAGTACTTAAAGAAACAAGCATTTGCAATGCAATAGGTCTCACATTTATGAGAGTTTGAGCCATTGTCATTTACAATGGCAATAGCTCAAACTCTTATAAAACCGAGACGTATTTCATTTCAAAGAAGCGACCGCCATTGTCCATGGCTGCTTGAAAATGAAAGCGCGCATGGCGAGGAAAGCACGTCATGCATGCAGTAGGAGAAACCCATTAAAGAAAAGAAGCCCTGCCGTATCGCAACAGAAATAAAAGGGCCAGTCGCCATCGGAGGTTACAAATGCAGACAAGGCGGTACCAAGGAGGGACTAACAAGCCTAATAACAATTCGCAAGCCAGCGTTTACGAAGGACAATGACACAAGCCAATGACAAATATGGGCGGAGAGTGGGCTGGGCTTCAAAGCCATACTCCAATACTGCATCCCTCTCAGCAGCGCATGTGCTGCCCAGGCTCGACCTAAAAATGAACAGCAGGCAGGATCCTACAGCATTCACATGATTATCGACACGCACACAAGTTGTGGGCATACTGTACTATAGCCTTTCTCCCCATCAGTAATTTGATTATCCACCCTTCTAACCAACTAGACTGGGGAAGCTGGGTTTGAACCATCTGATTGGCTCGTGGACATGACCGAAACCGACATAAAAATCTGAACGAAATTGACAGACAAATCCAAGCTCTATGCGCTACATTAGAACATAGCTCATGAGGTGTACTCAGACAACTTGACAGTGTGCACCATTAAAAATCTCCAAACACACAATAACCACAAGGAATTGTATGTGCTATTTTTAGAGCGTAAGAACTGAATTTTCTTTTGTCCAGTCAAAAAGGCTTGAATGTTTTAATGAACATCTTTGCTTGTAGATCATGCGGCCAACTGTGCAACCCAACTTGTTGTGCTGTGCCGAGTGTCAGAATTGGTTCACCAGTACCCATAAAATTAAACCATGACAAACATTTCAATAGCTTACTTAGTGTTTGTTTACTGTTTCTCGGAAATAGCGTCATTGAATTTAATTGTAGTGTAGTTGAATACAACACTTACACACGTGCAGCGCTTAGTGTTGCAATAAACGGTGTGCCCCTCACATAAAAGTTTCATCTGTCTATATCAATTTAGCACCACAACATTGCAATGTCTATTTTTGTCTCAAGTGCGGTCAGCAAAACGATGACGCTCCATCTGGTATTACGCAAGTTCTGTTTGTAAACATTTCACAGCTCGTTGAGAAGCATTATACCCAAGAGAATTTAAGGATTTCTGGTGAACTTATTTGAAAATAAAACGAACGAAAATAAATTTCTCTTACCAAATACACACGCATTATTTAGTCTGTCCAGAACACTAGAAATCTCTCATCCAGCTGAGCATCTCAGGTTCTGCTAGCTTTCATTACATGAACGCTTCTACAGCTTGTTATATGACATAAAAGTCGTACGTATGCTTTTTGCCACCGTTTCACAAAAATAAAGACAGCTGAAGTCTTTGAGGCTTGACAGCAAAACACGCATGAAACGGTCGTGCGTGAGATACACATGCACAAACTAGGGGCTAACTTTTATTTAAAACAGTGTTGCAATATAAGTAGAGTTCAGAGGGGGCCCATGAATTAAGCTGCCCGTTAATTAACAATAATTACGTTTATATTTTCGTAGGTAAGCGTGCCCACTCGTGTACTGGAAAAATATGACTTTTTCTCACAGCAAAATTGCAATGACTTGATTCAGCTCGAAGTCAGCCCTGTCTCAAAGGGAGGGCTCGGGTATCGCTTCCGGATGGGAAATTATAATTCCGTGGAAGGACAGGAAGAAATGATTAATTAGGTCGTGAGAAAGCAAGCAGATAGTGCAATGATCAGAGAACCTGACTGTCCCATGTCAGGCGTGGGCAGCTCACCAAGCCCTGCGGTCTGATTCGTATCCTGTTAGTTAAGTCAGAAAGACAAAACTACAAGGTCCAAACTGACGTAAAAACAGGACTAGATGAAGTACTTACGCATGCACGGGACATGTGGAGATATAAGAATAAATGCAACAAGCCTCATCAGAAAAGAGGTCTTAAAGAAACACAATGCCCAGCAAGATTTCAAACTCTACCCCAATTAATGCACGGCAGTCGGAAGGCCGGTCGGACAAGCATTTCCTTTTCAGATAACGGTCTCGGGCTGCGCTGAGCGGGGCTGGGAGCGGCTCTTACCCACGGTGGACTTGCAGGCCTCGCAGAAGGTGTCGTCGGTGAAGCACTCCATCAGGCTGGTCTTGCCCACCCCGCGGGAGCCGATGATGATGGCCTGCAGCTTGAAGTCTGCCAGTCGGGGCGGCTGCTTTCGTGCCCTGCGGGCCTGCCCGCTGCTCGGAGCCGGAGAGCCACCAGCGCTGCCCCCGGCTCCCCTCCGCTGCAGCCCGGCCCGGGAGTCCATGGCCACATGCGGCGGCCCCGCTCACGACAGCCCCTGCCGAGAGCACAGGGAGGGACCTCCGGGTCTCCCACAATGATCCACCGCCGCTGCCTAGATGCAGTCTGTCTGTGCAATGAGCAAAAAAGTCAGACAAGGAGAGCGAGCCGAAGTGCAAGAGTAGGCGGCTGGAGCAGCAGAGCCGGCGCGGCTCCCTGTACAGGCTGGAAGACCTCAGCCTACAGAGAACAACAAGGAGCGAGGGGCGCGAACCAGGCGCCATGGAAAAAAAACAACAGAGTAGTGCCTACATTAAAAGATGCCGCCCTGCAGCGCAAGTTAACAGTAATTGATCGATGCTGCTTCCTCCAGAAACGGAAGAAAACGGAAGTGACGTGTCGGACCACTAGCCAACAAAGAGCGAGTTAAGAAGAGCAATGCCATATTTCACCAATGGTAAGTGACGAAACAAAGAGAAATGCAATGGGTGGAGTTTAACTAGTATTACTGATTACTTGCTGCCTCGTAGAGGCAGCGCATGCGCTGCCTATGCGAGACCTAAAAAGACAATCTGTAAAATTACTAAAACTGTAAATTGGTATTAAGAGGCAAAAATAATGTATTTTTCCTCCAAAATGAGAAGCATATATATGATTTGAATGTGTTTAGCAAAAATGAAAAACTTGCATTTGTCAGCAAAAAGCTTCGGGTGGGGGCGCCGTGTTTGCAAGTATATTATTGTTTTAAAAGGACCAGCTGCTAAGTTCCTTGCCTCCAGCAATTTTCAGGCAATAATAAATATGTCAAGATAACTGTGGTGATTAATGTTCTGCCTGGAGAGAGATCAGAGTTTTCTATAGTGGAAGTTTTAGGTAGCACAGAGGGTTAAGAAGGTTAATATGCCTACTGCAAAGAATGTGTACCATGCAGATCACAAAGTGCATAGAATGAAAATTGGTTAGCGGGTTACTACTTTTGTCAGAGAGATCACTGGCGGAGGTGGTCATTGGGGGGTCCCAACAAATATTGTCACACAGGGCTCCACCAGCGTTAAGACATATTGTGTGCCTCTGAGAAAGTATTCATGCTAATTGCAGCGCATGACTAATGCTGCGATTAACATGAATACTTACGCAATCTGCACTAATATTTATCGCTGCACCCACACACACCGTCGGGTTCCTGGCACACAAAGCCTTGGCAAAAGCGCACAGAGACCTTACACTGCCCCACACAGAGGAAAAAAATGTGCGGAAAATTGCTTACAACAACAAAAAAAATATTATAAATCACATTGGAGAAATCTATTGCATTTACCAATGCTTGTTCCATATTGTAATCACCAAAGGTTTCAAGGCCAATAGGAACAACGAGGGCGAGAGGGGGCAACTATGTCTGGTGCCTCTCTGTATGCCAAAAAAAGTGTGAGCTATGCCCCCCACAGGTGACTGAAGCAGTAGGTGGTAGTGCAGTGCATTGACCAGGGTTAAAAAATTTCAACTGATGCCCATGCATTTCATTGTCTGGAACAGGTAACCCCATTCCACCGTATAGAATGCCTTCTCATCATCTAGGACTATGAGTACCTTGTCGTCTCTGTCTGCTGGACTGGCCATATGATGTGAGAAAGTGTTCAAAGGTGGTTGGCAGAGGAATGGCCAGTCGAAGCCCACATACATTGGATGGATCAGGCAGTGGATAACATGGTTTAGATGGGTCACTAACACCTTAGCTCGAATTTTAAGGTCAGCATTAATGAGTGGAATGGGTTGGTAAGTGGGGCTGAGCAGAGGGTCTTTACCCGGTTTGGGGATGAGAGAGATCTGCGCGCAGGTGAATTCGGCAGCCAAGTGATTGGGCTCCAGCACTTCCCGGAATACCGATGCCAACAGCTACGTGATTAAGGGTTGAGACGGGTCACCAACACCTTTTCCAGAATTTTAAGGTCGGCATTAATTATTGAAATGGGTCAGTAACTGGGGCTGAGCAGAAAGTTGGTTTGGGGAGGAGAGAGATCAGCGGTGTGATTAAGGGTTTTGTTATCGTATAGAATTCTATAGGAAACCTATCATAGCTGGGGGCTTTGTTTTTGTCCACACTGTCAAGTGCGTAAGGATTTCTTCCTATAAGACAGCTGTGTCTAAGGACATGGCCTTGCAGTTGATTAGTCTGAGTATGCACACGTTTTCTAAAAAGGCCTCATCTACACCCTTTAAGGGTCGGGTGTAAGAAGTATACAGTGATTCATAGTATGACTGGAATTGATCGCTGGAGGATCTGTCACCAACTCCCCGGTGGCCTTTCGAATCTCTGGTATGGACTGGACATCTTCCAATTGGTGTAAGTGAAAGGCTAATAGCCTTTTGTTTTTTTCACCCCATTTGTAGTGGTGTTGAAAGTGGTGAAAGAGTGATGTTTCTGCTTTATTCATGAAGAGATTATTGAGGTCAAGTTCAATGAAGTCAGTACGTGAGTGGGTTTTTGAGTACTTCTGTGTACATGAGCAGACTTTGAGTTCCATGTGAGACTTTATCTCATTAACTTGACTTTTCATCATTGTTGCATCTCGCATGAGGAGGCTCCGTCTACATGCCTTACCTGCTCCGCATAAGGGTTGGGTAGAAGCGACGAACATGTGGAGGTGAGATTGGAGGCTGTCCTTGTCTTTGGGATCTCAAAAGTGAGATATTCTCATGCACCAAGGCCCCCGCGGGAGACCAATATTTCCAAATCTAAGTGGATATTGATAAGATCGTGGTATGAGATTCCACATAGAACTATGGATACATCTACCAGGCTCTGTGCGAGTGGGGGGCAGTAACAAGTAATCTATCTAGGTGCGAATATCATGCAGGTGGGAAGTGAACATGTAGTCTCTCTCCTGGGGATAGAGAATGAGCCAGGGTTCAAGTAGAGCTAAATCTTGTAGTAGGTCTGATATAAAGAATCAATCCCTGGTGTGATGGATATCTGCCGGGCCAGATCCATCCATGATGGGATTGATGGTAACATTACAGTCCCCACCCACCAATACTCATGTCTTGTAAAAGGATGTGAGGAGTCATGGGAGGGAGCTGAAGAAGGCCGCCTTGCAACATGTGGGGGCATATACAGATCCCATGAGAAGGAACATGGTCCTGATTTTGAGTTTTGCAAAGACATAGCGGCCTCCCGGTCAGCACAGATCCTTAAAACTTTGTGAGAGAGTTATGTATGGAGGGATATAGCCATTCCGTTCTTCCTATATGAACCCTTTGTGACTTCTGGAATTGGAGCTGGGAGTAGACTGGCATTTATGCTTCACTCCACCCACTCTTTTACGGAGCTTGTCACACTCTGTAGCTGTTAGATGCATCTCTTGTAGGTGGGCTAAGTTGGGTCTCTTTCTTTAGGAAGGAGATAGTTTTTTTGTGTTTAATATAGTGAGTTAGCCCATGGACATTGAGGGATACAGTTTTCGAGGCATGGCAATGGTGGTTCAAGCCAGGGGAGGGTTTGGTTGTGATAGGTGGGACATGAGACTATGAAGCAGGTGAGTAGATCACAAGGGGTTCCTGAGAAGTACAAGGGCAAATCCAAACGCTCCCAGGGACGTATGGAAATGCGACCTGGCTGAAAATGTCAGCCAGGTAGGAGGAGCTGTGTGAGGCTCCTCAAATGGGGTGAACCTGAATAAGTGGGGGGACTGTGTCCGATGTAATAGGCTGCAGCGCTGGCAGTGGAGGGGGCCTCTTCGGTTAGTAGAAACAGAGTAACCACGGGAGACTAGGAGGGATATTCAAAAGAACGTGCACTAAACATCTCCAAAAAATGTTAACGCAACTTTACACATCGCAGTCTATCGCGGGAAAATAACCCCATGTTAACGTGGAATTCACAACACGGCGGTACCATGCGATAGTCTCCCGAAAACGCGGCCAATGTCTGCAATACAACCACCGCAACGGAGATAAAAACACAAAACCCAACGCTAAAAAACGAGAGATGAGCAGATCCGCGATGAGGAAATCAGTGATAAGCAGCGCCAGGCCTGCGACACACACACGGCAGGCGGGAATAAGCACAACAAAAGCAGGAAAAAGGAAGACAAACCAAACAGAAAACAACAGAGAAGCACAATGAAGGCAGTCGGATCAAGTACACAACCCCACAAGCCCCATTGGCAACAAAACATTGTACATGGCAGTCTATCGTGGACAAGGTGAATGCAGCCGGAGAGCGGAGGAGGACAATGGAAGAAAACCAGAACAGCTGGAATGATGCGAAACGCACAAACAAGCAGAAACACACCAACAACCAGAAGGCAGCAATGCACACCGGAGGTGGGAGTCCAGCGCCACACCAGGAGCTGGATGACATGGAGGAAATGGTGTCCACCACATCAGTCTGGAGATGGTGGCAGGAGTCGGGGACCGGAAACTGCTCAAAATCAACAGACACAACAGCAACAGGGAGAGGAACGACCAGGGACTGGGGGGACGGGGGAAGATGGGCACAATGGAACACATGCACAAGTAAGCACAGCACAACTGCAGACAAACCATGCCCAAGAGTAACAACACCAACCAAGAGCACAAGTCACACAAGTCGGCAATATCACACCACTGAACAAGCACAGAAGTGAAAACCACACTGCCTGAAAGGGAGAAGAGTGAGCCAAATCAGAGCTGAAGGGCCATCTCACACACAATGCAGCACACACACATAGGAAGCAGAGCACCCCAACATCGAACACAAAGTGGTACAAACACCAACATTTGCACAACCGAACACAGGACACAAGTGCACCCGCTTGTGGACGGCAAATGGCCATACGCATCTAGCAAAGCACGAAACAGGGACATGATAATGCACAAGTACCAACCCACAGCCCTGACGGGGTAGCAATGCATGTATGGCAGGGACCCAGATAGGCCGTGACACACACATCTGCATACATATCAACACTCATCACAGTTGGAGACAAGTGAAGGTGCGGAAACCCCATCAACATTTGCGTGTCAGTATGGCTAAGAGAAGTGCCACAACATGCAGACCAATGCAGCAGCATGTCTGAATGAGGAACGTTGCAAAGCGCCCATGTCCACCCCGGGGGAGTCCATCACCCACACAAGTCCGTGCCAACGCGCGTTGGTTGTCCGCGCATGTATCCGGAGTCCAGGCCAATGCAGCCATGTCCACTGTCGTCTTGGGACATGTGACCAGATCCCCAACATGCAACCAGGCATCAGGACACGTGCAATGGGTCACATTCAGTAGTGGCTGCAGGTACGTTGTCACTCGTCCATGAACGCGAGTGCAGCAGCGTAGGCCAACACTTCCAATAAGAGCTCGTTGTCGACTAGATCTAACATGTCGGCGACGTAACCCATCAGCTGTCCCGGACAGATGTGCTGACTCCAACCCCTGGCCCCAATTGGCACTAAAGCCCAATAGGGGAGCGGCTCAATGTGGTCACTGCACACGACGAGTCGTGCAATCTCCCAGGTCCAGTTGCCAGCATGCATGCCAATCATCCAGGCATGCCATAAACGGACATCACGGTAACACTCCTGGTCGTGGGCCAACAGGGGGCGCACACACACGTCGAAATCCAGTTCAGCTACCGTTACGTTGGAGAGGCAGACATCCATGGTCCACTCGAATATGCACGAGCGACAATGCAACACAGGCTGAACGCAGGTGAGGTTGGCAAGGCGGAAGCTTAGCCGGTAACTGATCCGCAGCAGTGCCAATGGCAGTGCCCCCAGTACATGCAGCAGACGTGCACGGTACCGGTCCACGTGACTGGGGTTGTGCATGTGTCCGGGATGGTCTGCCATTGCGTCAGTGGCTCTGCTTGAAGCGGCACTGTGCTGACCCTCGCCAGTCCTGTGGATGAAATGCCACAGCTCAGATCAATGAGCAGTGTCTGTGTGCAACGGGTGCAGGCCTGGGATGGGGTGGGAGTACGTGTGAAGGCCATTTCACGCACGCTAACTACGACCAAGGACTTCTGTGTGTGGGATGTGTACACGTTGGTCTCACGTCGGGCAGTGCGTAGTGTGGGAGTCGTCAGCAAATGCTATCGTATCTGTCAGGGGGTGCTGGGCACATGCAAGTCCCAGCTCGGAGCTGCAGATGTGCTTCCGCCTGATAGTCCAGACAAAGGACCTTTCATCCCTACAGTCAGTTTACCATCTGCTTGCATACAGGAGATGTGCAGAGGCCTGTCGTGGGTGGGGTGGGATGTCGGTGACCCAGGGAATCATGGATGATATGCCGAGCACGTGGCACATGAGCGGCCTCACTGTGTGTTACGTTGCCTCACAGCTGCTCCTCCCTCCCACGAGCCCCCGCACCTGTGTGCGCTGTGCGGTTGCATCACGTGCACTCCTACGGCACTCCATTGTCATGCCTGTCTGCGCATGTCCAGCGGCATGCCAACAACACCGTGATGCTGGCCGTTGAGGGTGTGTGGCCACGTGAGTGTAGGCAAATGGTCTGGACAGGGCGGACACAGGTGTACAGTCCATGGCTGGCTGTGATCGCGCTGCGATTGAGGCTTGGCATCTGACTCATGCAGCCGCAGGACTGATACACACAACACTTGGCATGTATGAGCCAAGAGCCCGAGCAGTCTTGCGCTCCTACATTTCCCCGTACGTGCGGGCCCGCCCTCTGGGTGCATGCTACATTGCAACATCGACGACTGTGGCCCTGGTGGCGACAACACTCCAACACAGAGACATGCTTACCGCACTTCCTGCTCAAGGCCAGACCAGAGCCACGCCCTGAGCCCCCTGCCAAATCAGCACACCCCAGCGCTGACCTGACGTACGCCGGCCCAGCACACGCCACTTGTGCATGCAGGGGGGGGTGGATGAAGCTACATGTCCAAGGTCATAGCCACTGCTGAGGTGACATGGTATCGTCCGCTGAACACAGCACACTGCGATGTTGCAGGGCTTGGGCCCATCATGCTGACATAATGACCACACGGACACACTTGCTTAGATGGTGTGAATGGCTACGGGCATGTGCGCCCGGCCACTTTTATTAGCAGGCTCATATGTCGAGTGACACCTGTGTTGGATGTGTGTGGGGTGTGTGTACACCAGCCGTCATGGAGTGCTTGGTGCAGTCAAAAAACTACAACAGTGTACATCGTAAAAGACACAACCATTCAACCATAAAGGCCCCATGGCTTGAGCTGCACTGAGTTAGTGGCCCCGGATGCATAGCGTCCGGCATAGGCCTACCGCCACGGGACGCTGACTTGCGATGCACTGGGGCAGGGTCACGAGAGCAGAGCAGGTTCTCGTAGATGCCAAAGGGGGGTGTCGCGGAGTGTCTCGGACAGTGGAAGGTGTACCCCCAGGGCATGATGCAATGGGCAGAACCACGCTGAAACAGTCACTATGGTGGAGATGAATGGAACAGACACATGTCGAACACCAAGTCCGTCCCAGTCAGATGATGATGCAGACAACCCCCAGGCCATGGACTCAGACGCCACCAAAGTTCAACCAGACAGTGCCCATGACTCATTGCGCACAGAGTTAGTGGCACCAGTGCTGATAGGGGATGCCGCCTGCGATGAGGCGTGTCCAATGGTGTAAACTCCTCCATAAATTACCCAACACACAGTTCCACATTTGGGACCTACTGGACCGCAGTGTAGGCCTGAGGCAGCGGTCAGCAGGGGCCCTCATCCAAGTGTCGCCGGCTTACGTTGGATGGTCCCACCGGCCTGCGTAGTTCAGGTTCAGTGGCACCACGGGACGCGGACTTGCGGTGAACAGGGTTAGTGGCACCAGGTCAGTTGTTGCTAGTGTTCGTCACCTCCGTGACGAGGACCCGGCTTTCATCCGGACTGAACCGCATCTTCCTCTTACTCCTCTCCATGCGTTCACTGGTATGGACTCTGCCATTCATGAATCACGACTTAGTGCTGGATGTGGGACCTACTGGACCGCAGTGTAGGCCGGGGGCACGGTCAGCACGGGCCCACAGACACGTGTCGTGTGCTTGCGATGCAGGGTTTGGGACACTGATCGAAGGGAGTTCAGTGATATATACGCAGCAATTAACATTTGGTCACTGCCATTCTGAACTCAAGACACAGTTCTACATGTGGGACCTACTGGACCGCAGTGTAGGCCTGAGCCCTCATCCAACTGTCGCCGGCTTGCGTTGAACAGGGTTAGTGGCACCACGTGTCGCCGGCTTGCGTTGAACAGGGTTAGTGGCACCACGTGTCGCCGGCTTGCATTGAACAGGGTTAGTGGCACCACGTGTCGCAGGCTTGCGTAGAACAGGGTTAGTGGCACCACGTGTCGCAGCCTTGCGATGCAGACTTTGGCTTCACTGATCGGAGGGAGTTTAGTGATGTGGACGCTACCACAGACTTGGGGTCACTGCCATTCAAAACTCAGGACACAGTTCCACATGTGGGACCTACTAGACCGCAGTGTAGGCCTGAGCCCTCATCCAAGTGTCGCCGGCTTGCGTTGAACAGGGTTAGTGGCACCATGTGTCGCCGGCTTGCGTTGAACAGGGTTAGTGGCACAACGGTCGCAGGCTTGCGATGCAGACTTTGGCTTCACTGATCGGAGGGAGTATAGTGATGTGGACGCTGTCACAGACTTGGGGTCACTGCCATTCAAAACTCATGACTCAGTACAACATGTGCCAACAACTGGGCCAAAGAGTACGCCGGTGGAGTATGTCAATGAGAAAGGAGTACTGTAGGCCAGCGTCGTGGAGGCCAGCGAAGGTCTGCGGAGGCTGCAAAGGTCGTGGGACTGGGGCTTGGAGCTTGCACCAGCACGTGGTGGGCCCTCTTTGACACACGCTGGTGTCGGCAGGTGAGCGGAGCCTCCTTGGTGCGCTGGGGCAGGCATGACGGGTCTGGGGACCAGCGGCCCGGGGTGCAGCAGGCGCACAGGGTCGCAGGCCCCACCGCGCACGGCGCCGGCCTCATGGCAGGCTGAGAGGCGCTGCCCTGGCAGACACGTTGGCCATTCCGAATGTGAACAACGCCCAGTGCGACAGGCTTTTCATTCACACCCCTACGCAGGCCTGGCGTACGCAGGGCCAACCCACTCCGCCCGCGCATACAGGGGGGGACATAACGAGCGACATTTCTGCGTTCTGCCCCACAGCCTGTGGGGACATGGTAGCGTCCACTGGCCACTACACTCCATGCACCAGCAGTTAATGTCCACATGGCCATTTCCGTGGTTTGCACACTGAAGTCTGTCCGGCACATCCACGCCACACCTGGCAGTGGGTAGGTTCTCATTCATTAGTCACTCACCGCTCTCGCACATGCCTGCTCCACGCCTCTCCTCACATTCTGCTATTGTGTGGCGCCATGCCGTGGCTGGGTTGTGTGCATGGCATGCCCAGGTTCCCAATGGAGTCGTGTTGTCGTGTCTGGTCGGTTGGCATGTTGTGTGGCATGTTGCATGTAGTTTTCCTGCGTGCCCATTGCCATTGTCGTGAGTTGCATGACTGTGGAGTGGAGGTGTGTGGTGTGTTGATTTGGTACTTACCAACGAGCAATGCATTTCCATAGGTGCCATCCTGGGAGCGCTGGTTGATGATGGACTGACGGGTTGATGTATGAATCATGCACACTGCCTGGGGAGTTGGCCACAACATTGTTGAGGGGTCCCGGGTGGTCCACCTTTGCCTGCACATTGATGGAATGCATGTGCTTTCTGTTGCGGTAGTTGTGTGCAGTGTCGGCAGGGGGCACGAGGGGTACATGTGTGCAGTCGATTGCCCCCAACACGTGAGGGAATCCAGCTATGGCGTAGAAGCCTTGCTTGGTCTCCAGCTGCTCCTGCGCAGTGTGGGTGGAGTGGAGGTGCTGGGGTACCAGGCTGATGATGGCATCCAGGACAGGTGTGATGAACTTGGATAGGGCTGGCTGTGAGACTCCTCCGACTCTGGCAGTTGTGGGTTGGAAGGTACCAGAGGCCAACATGCGCAGCACAGCCGGCAGCTTTGTCTGCAGAGGGATGTTGGTTGTCTGCTGTGTTGGTACCGTCAGCCAGTGGGCGCTGTGGGTCAGGATGCGGGGGATGGTTGTCCTTTTGGGCCTGTAGTGGGCAATGTCCTCCTCTGGCGTTAGGTCTGTGCGGCTGGTGCGTTTAAGGTGGGTCTGCTGTCTTTGTGTACGCTGCCTCTGTGGTGGTCCGGGGGCAGGGCGAGTCCTGGGGGTGGTGGCGGGCCTGGGGGTGGTGGCGGTGGGTGTTGTGGCCCTCATGGGTCTCCGAGCTGCATGATCATTGTCTCCATGGCATCTGTGGGTCTTCAGATGTGGCTCTTGGCTGGGCTCCCTTTCATGCTGCAGGTAGTCGTCCTGCTTAACACCAGCAAAAGGCAGGTGTTAATTCCCTGCTGCTACCGTGGCTTATCGCCTGTTTTTGGTTCGCATCGCAGATCTGGCAGTTCGTTGTGAAAGTGGTGTAGTGGTGTTTTCGTGAGTTTTTGCACGGGAACGCCTACTCTGCATCTCATTAGGGTTAGTTGGTGGTGTCACCCGTGGAGGTAAATTTTGCGGCAGTTATCGCGGGAATACTGGCATGGCTGCAGTTTGCACCCGCTTGTGAATGGGGCGTTAAATCTATCTCCACTTTTGATGCGTTAAGGTGGCGATAACTCGGCGATAAGTCCTTGTGAATATGCCCCTAGGTGTATTACCAACCTGGTATACTGAATCCCTGTTAACTTTGGGCAGGGGCGGCGAGGAGTGACATCGCTGAGGATGGCAAGGCATCGTGCCAAGCAGAAAGCTAAATGAATAGCGTCCACATTTCCTTAGCCCTTTGTCAAGATCATTAATTTTGTTGCTTTTCACATACAACTCCCACTGTCATGGAGGGTACATCCTGTGTTCCATATCACACAGTTGAAACCTAATATTCCGGATTGTTTTTTTCATGTTAAGGTACCTCCTCCTTCAGTTTTGGTACAGGGAATCCCAGAGTTTTAGTTTTCAGAAATTTGTGAATCCCTCATTGTTCATGGGAGACTGCAGGTCTTGGTTCACTGGAAAGGTTATCCAATAAGTGCCTAATCTTGGAAGCCATACATACCCCTAAGGTGATAAATAGTTTTTTTCATTTGCATCAAAATAAACCGGGAGCCTCTGGAGTGGGAAAGGTCAGTTCTTCAAAGCCGGGCACGCTCATGGGAAGCATTCAATTGGCAGAGTTGGGCGAGCCAAGGAGACGCACCCGTGTATTTACTTACTGGCAGCTCTATTTGTGGGTGCATCTTTCTCTCCCTAGCAGCATATGTAGGGGCAGTGTTCGCCGAGGGGTTTGGAAGTCCTCCATACTCTTCTGAAAATAGGAAATGGCAGCTTCATGATAGGGTGAGGCTTCCTAATCACTTGCCCAATCCATCATTGCCTCAGTCCCATAGACTGTAAGAAGGGTCACCATATCCAATATGGTGGAATTACTTCCTTTGCACCCTAACCTCCTCCCAGGGCATTTTTGCTATTTATGTTACGGGAGACCATAAGTCAGTGCATCGCATTGCTCCCGATCTTAGTCCAGTCGTTCTTAGACCCCTATTGTCTGAGCCAGTCATCAAATAATTGAGTGTTGTAGTTGTGGGTGAGTTTCTGGAAGTTTTTTACTGCTACTTGCTTTCTCCTTCTGGCGGTTTCCTTAGAGGGCATATTTTAGCATCGTGTCATCACTGGCTGGAAAGGCGGCTTTCAGTGGAGATTGTAGAACCTTCACGTCAAAGATCTTCCAGCTAAAACTGTTAATATTACATTATAAATAAGAAATAAGAAATATTTTTGCTTTTAATGTTATTAACATTAAATTAAATGTATTAAAATGTTTAACTAGTTTAAATAATTGAATTTAATTTAACATGATTTTCTATGATTTTAAATGTACCTATATTATTTTCTATGTATGGTTCTGTATTCACATCTGCTCTGAGCTGGAGTACATATACTACTGGTTTGGATCCTTTTTGGCTATAGTAACTTTAGAAGTGAGTAGCAATGGACTTATTATTTTGAGGGTGGGTGCATATCACTCCCTAACCCTTGCTAAATCCCTCATTGCTCCTCCCTAAACTTTCCCATTTACTAGTAAGTTTCCCTGTTTTCCAGCCTCTCACCCTGGTCCATCCCACATTTACCACTAAGCAGTAACCTTACATATGTGAGGATCTCCTCATACAAAAATAAGAGAGGTGAAGTGAGGATTTCCTCATAGAAAAACCAGGAGAGGTGAAGGTGGAGATTGACACTCGAAGGTTAGTGAATTGCTTTTTGTAGTAAGTAGGTAGTACTAATGTCAATCAATCAATCAGAATTTTTAAAGCGCAGCTAATCACCCAATAGGGTATCCAAGTGCTTGCAGTTCCTGGAGGCTCATTCGAACAGCCAGGTCTTGATGGGCATTCGGAATTACGGAAGTGAGGTGATGGTCCAGAGGTGCATGGGGAGGCTTTTCCAGGTCTTTGCTGCGATGTGGGAGAAGGACCGCCATCCACTTCTGCTTCGGTACATGAGGGAAGTATGGGCAAGTGAAAGGGAGGCGGAGCGTTGTCTTCTTGACGGTTGGTGGAAGTTCAGGCGGTGATTAATGTATGTGGGTCCTTGGTTGTGTATAGCCTTGTGTGCATGGGTCAGCAGCTTGAATTGGCATCTCTTCTGTACGAGAAGCTAGTGTAGTTGCCTGAGGTGGGGTTTTGTCAGGGAAGGCCAAGGATAAGTTTGGCTGTGGCGTACTATATAGTCTGAAGTCTCTGTGGGAGGTGTGCAATGATTCCTATGTACAGGGTGTTGCCGTTGTTCAATCAGCTGGTGATGAATGCCTGTGTCATGGTGCATCTCGTGTGTAGGGGTAGCCACTTGAAGATCTTACGTAGCATGCGGTGAGTGAGGAAGCAGGCAGAGGAGATGGCGCTGATCTGTGATTTCATGGTGAGCTTGTCGTCAATGATGATTTGAAGGTTTCTGGTGTGGTGGGAGAGAGTGGGTGCATGTCCTAGGTCTGATGACCACCAGGAGTCATTCCATGTGTTTCTGCTGTTGCCAAAGATCTTTCATCCTGTCTGTGTTCAGCTGCAGGCAGTTGTTCTTCATCCAGTCTGCAAACATTTGTCATGCATCTGTGGAAGTTGGTTCTGGTGGTGGCGGGGTTATCGGTGAATGAGAGAATGAGCTGGGTGTTGTATGCTTAGGAAATTATATTGAGACCGTGGGATCAGACAATGTTGGCCAGCGGGGTCATAAATGCGTTAAAGAGCATGGGGCTGAGGGATGAGCCCTGGGGGACACCACAGATGAACTCCTTGGGTTCAGAGGTGAGAAGTGTGAGATGGATTCTCTGGGTTCTTCTGGTGAGGAAGGAGGTGATCCATCTGAGCGTGTCCCCTTTGATGCCGATGTGGTGGAGTCTTTCGATCAGTGTGTGGTGGGATATGGCGTTGAAGGCTGCCGAGAGGTCAAGGCGGATCAAAGCTGCTGTTTCTCCTCGGTCAAGGAGGGTTTGGATGTTGTTGGTGGCTGCGATCAGGGCGGTTTTGGTGCTGTGATTGCTGTAGAAGCTGGATTGGGAGGTGTCGAGTAGCTGGTTCTGCTCCAGGTGTGTCATCAGTTGATTGCTGATGATCTTTTCCAGTACCTTTACTGGGAATGGGAGCTGGGAGATTGGCCTGTAGCTTTTGAATTTGCTGGGGTCGGTGGAGGTTTTTTTGAGTAGTTGTCTGACTTCGGCATGGTTCCAGGTATCAAGAAATGTTGCAGTGGTGATAGATGTGTTGAGTAGAGTGGTGAGTTCCTGGTCGATTCTTTGATTTCCAAGTTTGAAGATGCGGTGTGGGCATGGGTCTCTAGGAGCTCCCGAGTGGATGTATTTTATAGTAGAGGTGGTATCCTGGTTGGAGAGGATGTTTAAGGTGGTCAGTGTGTGGTTCATGTCAGTTATGATGGTGGCATATCTGTCGAGGAAGTCCATAGGTGTCGGTTTGGGTTTGAAGTTTCTGTATGCAATTGCGAACTTGTTGTGGAAGAAGTGGGTGGGTTTGTCGCACAGCTCCTATGAGGGTATGATGTTGTTTTCGCTTTCAGCCATATTGAAGAATGAAAAACTTCCTAGCTAACGTAACATACAGTTTCAATTCTATTCAGGACATGGAGGTGGGGATTAGGCTTTTCTTTTCTCACTTTATTTTCCTGCAGCGTTTAACATTAAACAAACTACATTTCCCATGAGTCCTTGGGAAAAAAGAGAAACATTTAATCCAATCAGAGGGCTGGAGCTTCCTATAATGGTCCTCATTGCCTCTCTACTCTTCTCTTTCTTCCTGTGACACAGCCTTATTCTTCCAGAATTCTTCCTGTTTACTGGTATCCGTCCCTGAAAAGAAGTATGAGAGAAAATATGTCTATCACTCATTTCTGTAACTGAATGTCAGGCAAGTATCAACAATGCATGACGACAACAGAAATCAAAAGGAAACAAATAATCAAATGTACATTGAGCTTTATCGCCTGTCCCTTTGGTGGAGTAAATCCCCAGATACCGGGTGCCTAAATGAGTGTTTTGGAAATTGTATATATATTGGGAGGGCTAATCCTCGCCTCAGTGTCCTTAATAGAATTGAAAATTTCTGTTACGTTAGCTAGGACTTTTTTAATTCTATGACAGGACACCATGGTGAGGATTAGGCTAGTTCAAAGCATTTCCACCACTAGGGTTGCCAGATCAGACACTGGTTTAAAATAAAACTTCTTAAAGGTGGAGTCTGAGGACCAATCCCCTGCATTGAGAATGTCTTCTAGTCTAGCTCCCAAAGCAAAGGCCTTAGATGTCATAGCACCTCTCACTGAGTAGGCCCCAAAACAAGAAACATCAATGCTCGCTTCTTGCATTACCCATCTGGCAATCATAGGGGAAGAAACTGCCTTATGAGGTTTGGTAAGAGCAATGAGCAATTGTCTCTTGCCATGAGGGCGTAATTGCTCAGTCACAGCCTCATACACCTTCTGCATTTTAACCATACACAATTTAGGCACTTTATGAAATGAAGGATAGGACACAATGCTTGAGTTACATTTCGTACGTCTAGCAATGTGAAAGGAAACCCCTTCCAGGGTGAATACTCTACCTGTTATGTCTAGAGCACGAACATCCAAGACCCTGCGACATGAGACTAAACATAGCAGCATTGCATATTTTACTGACAACTGTCTCCTAGACAGGTATTTATTGGAAGGTCAGGATTTAAAGAGGTTTAGGGCTTTATTCATATTCCACAATACTGAGTACCTGGGCTCTGCGGGCAATGATAATCTAATGCCCCTCAAGAGTTTGCACAAGAAGGGATGTTCTCCCACGGGATGACCATCCACCGGCAAGTGACCTGCCGAGATTGCGATCGAAACATATTTAGCAATCTGTACGCCAACCCTGTGGGGGCTAGACTTACCAGAAAATTCAGTACATGGATAGCATCTGGCCCCATTGGATCCACCTGGAGCCGGACACACCAAATCAGCATCTGGCCTATGCGGAACAATACCTCCTAGAAGTGCTGTCTGCCCACGCTCTGGCCAGCAGATCGGCAGCTTCTCTTGAAATGCCCGGGACCTTCCACCGTTCCCAGTAATCCTCCAGGCCATAAGATGCAGCAAGCCCGCTAGGACCAACGGGTGCTGGTTGCCTTGGAGATCCCGGAGAAGATCCTGAAAGAGGGGTAGAAGGATTGGAAAATCCTAGGAAAGTTCCATCATCACTGGAAACCAGACTTGAGACTCCAAAATTGGGTCACCACTATTAAGTCCGCTCCCTGCCTGCGCATCTGCAGTGCTAACCTCATTAACGTTGCGAATGGGGAAACACATATGCCATCTCCTTGCTCCAATCCTGAAGAAAGACACCCCTGGCACTGCATTGGGGTCCGGGCGACAACAGCAATATCTTTTCAGTTGGAAATTCAGACGAGACACAAAGAGATCCATGGAGAATGGACCCCATCTGCTGGAACACTCGGGTTGCAGTTTTCATAAGCTGGCATCCCTTCAGTGATGGGAGTGCCCACCACCTGATTGGAGCAGCCCGGTAGATGTTCCGCCAACACTGAAATCTGATTGGCTAGGCAATAATCCCATAATGTGCGCGCCAGGTCTGACAGGGTTTTGGACTTCGTACCTACAAAATGGTTGACATAACGGACAGCCACCACATTGTCCATCTTTAAAAGCACCGAACAATGGACTTTGTCTTTTATCCAACACTTGAGGGCAAATGACCCTGCCATCAACTCTAGACAGTTTATATGCAGTGCCTGTTCGGTAGTGGACCATTTCCCTCCTGTAGTGAACTCTCTGCAACGTGCTCCACAACCTGAGCCACTGGCATCCGAGACTATCCTCAAATCTGGTTGGGAGCTGAAAATTGCCCAACCATTCCAGACCTCCATGTGTGCAATCTACCATTGCATCTCATCCCTCGCTTTCGCTGACAACGGAACAACTTGAGAGTGCGTCAGTCCCTTTCGAAGGTGAGACATCTTCAGACGCTGAAGAGCCCAATAGTGGAGATTTCCTGGGAATATGGCCTGAATGGATGAAGAGAGAAGTCCCACTATACTAGCAAGTTGTTGTAATGAAACCTGAGGCTTGGCCAACGTCCTCCTGAGTTTGTGTTTGAACTTTGCCAGCTTGCAAGCCGGCAGGCTGAGAGTGGCCTTGACCTAGTCTATGAGAAACCCCAGAAATTGTATGGACTGAGCTGGGTTGAGAGCTGACGTGTTCATGTTGATCACAAACCCAAGAGATTCCAGCAGATCGATGGTCATCTGCAGGTGTGCAGAAAGACGCACTGGGCACTAGATCATGACAAAGATATCGTCCACTGGATCATGATTAAGATATCGTCGCAGTAGGCGATCATCCTCACACCTTGAGTCATTAAATGTTCGATCACCGGCCTCATTATCTTGGTAAAACACCAAGGGGTGGAGGATAGACCGAACGGGAGGGAGGTGAACTTGAACACCTGAGAATTCCATTGGAATTGTAAGAACCGCCTGTGAAGGGGAAATATGGGTATCGCCAGATAGGCCTCTGTTAGACTTGGCATCTTTGGCATGGTTTCCCCTGACTTTTTGCCTTTACCTCCTGTATTTTTGATGCTGTGCTGGATTCGTTTTTACTGGCTTAGATGGTTTGGACACTCTGCCACTGCTGATCAGTGACAAAGTGCAAGTGCTCCCTGTGTAAATTGTTACTGCAATTCGTTCTCCCTGATTGGCATATTTGATTTACTGGTAATTCCCTAGTAAAGTGCACTGAGTGTGCCAGGGCCTGTAAATCATATGCTACTGGTGGGCCTGCAGCACTGATTGTGCCACCCACACGAGTAGCCCTGAAAAGATATCTCAGACCTGCCACTGCAGTGTCTGTGCGCAGTTGGAAACTGCCATGTCAACCTGGTAATCCCTAACCTTCCCTTTTCTTACATGTAAGACACCCCTCAGGTAGCCCAAGGTACCCCCATGGGCAGGGTGTAGCGTATGAGAAAGGTAGGACATGTACTGGTGTTTGTGGCATGTCCTGATAGTGAAATACTGACAATTTCGTTTTTCACTATTGAAAGGCTATCTGTCCCATAGGATAGCATAGGAGATACTTTGTAACATCTTACAAGTATAACTTCCCTTTGGGACAAGATAGACTCAGCATGACTGACTCAGAGCTGAGCTGAATGGCGCTTGGCTGCATTTAGAGTAGTGGGAGGAGTTTTCCTTACACCCATATACAGGGCCTGTCTCCCTTGCACAATGCTGTCTCCACCCTCTGTGGTCATACTGCACCAATGAGACCAGACTAGTTTGGACTGGGCTCAGAGACCCTTGCACAAAGAAGAACAAAGAACAAAATAGGGTATACGTAGCGGACCTTAAACCCCAGAACTTTAGATCACTTCTGGACTTTTGCTGCTACTGCCAAGGAAAGGACAAAGACTGGAACTTTGCTATGAACCTGCTTGAAAAAGCATCTCCAAGGGCCTGTGTGTCCTGGCCTCCTGTTCTGAAGTCTCTGGGACACAAAGACTTCACCCCAGCTTCCCTGAACTCTATTACTGAGAGTCCTGACCTGCCAGGAGGTGCCTATTCCAGTCATGGGCCTCTGGAGGTTGTTCATGCTGTTGGGAGCTGGAAGAAACCTAAGAAAAGTAAGAAAACCTGTCTCCGACACCGTCACCGATGCCGCTGTAATGCTGTGCCCTGCACCGAGGCCAGGGGCCCCACTCGTGAAGTGCACGACGTACCGCCTGGCCTGCAGCTCAGCTCCGACGCCCTTTGATGCCTGCTGATACCTGCAGGTATCAACATTTCCAGATGCCAGCCCTCGCACCGACTCTGCCAGCGCCTGCATCCTGTTATCGCAGCGCCAATAACCGCCGAGGGTAACTCTATGAACTCGCCGACTTCTCATCGTCACCAGAACCGACGCCTCACCGCCGACACAACCGACATCCCCTGTCCTGGGTTTGACACGTCGCCTCCTCACGGACACGACGCCTTGCCTCCTCCATGGCAGCCAGGGAGCCGGCCTTGACCTCGGCACCAATGCCTCATCTCCACGACACAGTGCATCATCATAGACTTCATTTCCAAGGTACTGTTTGTTTGAGGGTCCGTGTGACTCTGTGCCCGACGCCACAGACCTTGCGGTCGGTGCCGTACTTTGGATTTATTGCTGTCATGACGTCGCAATAGCCCCAGGTGGAGCTATTTGTTTTCTACAAGCTTTATTTTTGCAATACCTGTTCTAAAGTCATATTTTATTACCTGTATGTTGCTGGTGTGGTGTCCTTTTGTGGTGTTATCACTGTATTATTGTGTGTTTTGAGTACAAATACATTACACATTGCCTTTGGGATAAGCTTGTCTGCTCATGCCAAGCTACCAAGCTACCAAGGCTGATCAGGGGTTATCTAGAGTGTGTATCCCCCTTACCATGACTAGAAGCAAGGGTGCCTACTTGGACAAAGGTACCTACCCCTTCCATATAGAGACCTCCATTTCTAACAGCGTCTTTCAAAGCTATTCAAACCATCCAATCGCCCACCAGAAGGAGATCCCTGAGGAGGTGGAAGCCTTCCATCTTGAAGTGGCAGTAGACCAAACTCTCGTCAAACTCCTTTAAATTGATGAAGGGGTGCTGACCTCCCTCTCTCTTCTCCACCAGGAAAAGATTGCTCAAAAAACCAGTGGGGTGTTTGATCAATCGCTTTGAACAATCGCTTTCTTTTTTAGAAGCTGTGAAACCTCTAATTCCACCAGTCTGGCCCGGTCCAGGGAGAAGGACAGGGGTCTGGGTTTGCGAAGGTAGGTCGGTGTACCATAAAATTCTTTCTGATAACCTCTCACCATTTGGAAAACCCATGCATCTGTGGAAAGAGACTCCCAATTGCTGAAAAACTGCATCATCCTTCCCCCCACCTGTAACCCTCCCGTGTTCTATACTCTCACCATGTGAGCTGTTGTAGTTGCTGTTGCCTCTGGAACCTCCTTGAGCACCTCTGCACTGGGGGAAGGATCTTGTTAGATAGAAGTTTGTGAACGTGGAGGAGTCTTGACACTGGCTGCGGTGAGAATTGGTCTCAATG
The DNA here is from genome assembly GCA_963921515.1 of Calotriton arnoldi. Lineage (NCBI taxonomy): Eukaryota > Metazoa > Chordata > Amphibia > Caudata > Salamandridae > Calotriton > Calotriton arnoldi. Next base: position 1,748,429 of record CAWUFW010003512.1, on the reverse strand, counting down.
CTGGAGGCTTGCTGGAAATTGTGGCCAGTCGAGCTCCCCCTCACACGACTGGCTCCGACAAAAATTCGAGGTGTAAAAATGCATTTTATCGATGTTTAAGCTTTGTCTAGTGAATGTATTGACAAACTCACTCAATTCACGAATGAATGGATCCCTGAACAGGTTACCACTGCGCCAGCCTCTGAAGTAGAAAGCTCACCTAACTTGGGATCTATCTTAAATAGTAGCTACCTGCGTCATTCGGTAGAAATCGCACAGTTGGCATTCCCCTAGAAAGATGATAGCGATCTGGACCAAGGGATAGAGTCGGGGGAGACTAGTGATCCAGATGCTTTTGCATCTTCCGCCATATCCATGATCTTGGCCAGGGGCCATGCCACGTCCATAAGCTTATCTTGGCAGGAGCTCCAGGACCTGTCTATGCCCTTCTTACAGTCACAGACAAACTTTGCCAGAAATGTGGCCATTTTACTGTCTATCTCAGGTGTGAGGGCCACTTTGCCCTCCAACGATAGTCTGGGGCATTCCGCCCAGAGGCAGCTCCTCAGTTCTTTGTCATGGGGTTTCCTTAGCCTACTCACCAACCATATAGGCGGCTACTTTGGGCGCTGGACACTAATCCACAGATGTAGCAAGTCGTCTGAGTCTAATAGATCCGCCTCAGGGGGTTTTGCTGTATCTGCAGCAAGGTCATGGGCGGGAAAGGGAGAGATGGAGAAATGACCCGGCCAACCAGAATCCACATCTCCATCTGATGTATTAGGAGAGTCATCACTATCCCCTGCGTCAGGCTGTGTAAAGGAAGGGGGAGTGCTGTGGTGTTCGGAGCCTGGGGCATTTTCTTTTGGGGCTGAGAATCACTAAAGAACGTTTTAAGATGCTCGAAGGCGTCAACATCAACTCCTGGTTAAATGGGGCATTTGCGCATCTCAGAATCATGCTTAGCCTGCTGCCCTGGAAGTATTGGGGCACTAGGCCCAGAGGTATCTTCCCTTTGGTCAAGGGGTCTCAGGCATTACGCATGTAATTGAGAGATTTTCCTCTCCAGGGGGGCTACCACCTGTGTTACAGCCCTAAAGATGGAAGCATCCATCACAGGACAAAAATCATCATCTATGGGGAGGTATGTGATCTCTTCTTCCGCCATAAAATCTTCAGTGCCCTCAAACTCCTCCATGGATTGGAGTCTAATAGATTAGGGAGCAAGTAGTGTCAGGGAGAAGCCTGTCAGATTTATTATGATCCCACTGGGAGCTGTATTGATACCTTCAAGGGTTTCTGGGAACTGCACCCTCACTTTTCTAGGGGAAATTGCCACCTGGGAAAGGTCCTACAAATGTGCCTCGTGAGGCTTTCATACCCGCGATGCGGGTGTCTGTCTCCAGGCGGCTACTCCAAAAAAAGCGAATGAATATGTGTGTAATGCTGCCAATGCGAGGCCGTCAAGGCCTATTTCTTTCCCCGATGACAAATGCGGCCAAACCCGGATTACTGCACTTGGCGAGTGAAGCTGATGCGCATGGCCCGCCGGGGGGTAGAGACGTGCTGAGCATGGATGACACCGTGCGCGAGCCCCCAAGCGGTCGGGGCACCGCACCATGCACTGGAACCTGCAGCACAGCTCAACCGCATAGGAGCGAGAACGTTCCCGCGGTCAGGGAATAAACACGTTAAGCAATTGCTGTAATACAAAGTATAAATCAGGCAGTGTTGTGGTGTATGGCATAAACAAATGAATCGGCGGGCTATAATAAACCTTGCGCATTACACAGAGACATGAAGTAAACAACAGAGACTTTTCTTATTGCTGCTGGAGCAGCGAAGTAAGAGGAGGGTAGAGAGACGATGAGGACCGTTATAAGAAGATCAAGCCCTCTGATTGGATGAAATGTTTCTCTTTTTTCCCAAGGACTCATGGAAAATGTAGTTTGTTTGGAATATGTTTAATGTTAAACGCTGCTGGAGGAAAATAAAGTGAGGAAGGAAAAGTCTAATCCTCGCCTTCGTGTCCTGACATAGAATTCCTTAACGATGTTGAAAAGTTCCTTGGTGTTGTCGCTGGTTTAAATGCCTGCAGCAAGAGCTGTCTTCTTTGTTCCCCTCAGCAGGCGGTGGTACATGTTGAAGGAGGTCTTGAAGGCTGCCCTGTCGGAGATGTCCTTGCTGGAGCGCCATCTCCTCTCCAACCGTTTGCTGCCCTGTTTTGCTGTTCTGAGTGCTTGGGTGTACCAGCTGCAGTACACCCATTTGAATTTGTGAATCAGGCACTAACACTTTACAATGTTTATAGCTAGATACATAACAGCAATACAGTTTCCTCTAATGTATATTGTTCTACTGTTTTATGGTGCTTAATAAAGAGTTATTTATTTACAAAAAACCCTAGCCTGGCATTCATCTTTATTGTGAGTGGTGTAATGATTGTGTTACACTGCATCTCATTTCACTTTCACTCAGTTTATTGTCAGCTAGGCTTTAATTGCTCAGTCAATCTACCCCCAAAGAGTCAAGGAAGATTTGGAGGTAAGCTTTACATTGAAAACGCAATATGCAGCATGGTTCATCATTATGCAAAACAAGGAGCCTCACATTGTTAGGTGGCCCCTACAACTGCAGTTATCTGGGAAAAGGCTAGAGAAGAGAAGTCTCCTACATGTGCAGATTACGATGATGGGCCAGTAGCGATGTGCGGAAGAGGAGGACCAGCTCCGAGGTAAAAGCAACACCTACTTTAATGTGCTAAGGGCACTTTAGGAGATGCTCAATAGCTCATACAGCCCATTAGCCCCACCAGAGTTGGCAACCCCGAAGACTATGCTAGTTCTCGTAGCTGCTTGAGTCAGAACTGAACTCTTTAGGCAGTGGTAAGGGCGTAGCTATCAATTGTGCAGCAGGTTCAGTGGCACCATATTTTGCTACACAGGCAGGCGGCAGGAGTGTTTGGCCGTGCTTGCACTGGGGCCTATACCTTCCTTGCTACCCCTCTACTCAGAGCCTCAGACACCAGGTCCTGCCAAGGTAAGATACAATGGGGCATATTCTCAAGCACCCATCGCCACCACAACATCACTTTCAGTGACGTTGTTGTGGCGATAGGGGCTTCGCCCTATTCACAAGGCAGCGTTAAGCCACGTTAAGTGGCTTAACGCTGCTTAATGCTGCCTTGTGAATAGGGCCCCCTTCACGCTGTTTTTAGCGTGAAGGGGGCGTGCAGTGGGTGTTGCGGTGGGCGTTCCACCGCAACACCCTTTGAGTTTGACGCTATCTCCTATTCACAAGGGCAGCGTAAATAGGAGGTAGCGCCAAACTTAAGACCAGGAAAAATCTGGTCTTAAGGTGGTGAAACGAGGAGAAATGCTTTATTTCTCCTCGTTTCTGCTTTTTCCATGTGTGCTGCCTTGTGCAGCACACATGGATAAAGCAAAATGCCATGGTTTGTTCATGTACAGGAAGGTGTCCCTTCCTGTACATGAACAAACTGTTTTGTAACTTACATGTGTGCTGCATGAAGCAGCACACATGTAAGTTACAAACTGGCATTTTCGGTTTGTTTATGTGCAGAAAGGGACTCCTTCCTGTACATAAACAAACCTCCCTGCTTGCAGACACCCTTGCACTATGGTGCAAGGGTGCCTGCGGTGGCACTAAGTTGTGAAACTTAGCGCCATCGCAGGGGGAAACGCGAGGCTGCACCATATCCTTGAGAATAGGGTGCAGCCTCGCGTTTTCGAAGTGGCGGAGAGAGGCGTTAAGCCAAGAAGGCTAACGACTCTCTCCGCCACTTCCTTGAGAATATGGCCCAATGACTTTCGAAATTTACGTTATCAGGCTGGTGCCAAGTCCATAACAAGCATGCCATGTCTCAAAGAAAGAGGAATGCTGTGGGAAAACACGCCCCTGTGTAGAAGACAAAACAGGGAAAGCAGCAACAGGGTCTTTCTTAGATGGGTAGGGGATTTTTGTTTCTGGTATTTTGGTTAGTTATCGGTAGGGTGCAGACTTGCCTAATTTTTGTAATGATTGGAAGACCATGCTAATGCTCATGGAAGAGGTAGTTAGAAGAATCGTGTCCTGGGTTGCGTGCCTTTTTGTATGGGTGATTGTCTGGAAATGTGAGTTGAAGAATGAAATATTTGATTAAGATACGTTCTGTCAGATCGCTAAATGTGTTTGACTGGCTGTCAGTGTCCTTTGGGCGTAAGTAAATAAGGGGCATATCTACAAGGACTTTATCTCCGCTTTTTTGGCTTAAAAAGCCAAAAAAGCGGAGATAAAACTAACGCCCTATCAACAAGAGGGTGCTAACATGCATAATCGCATGTTAGCACCCTTTTTCCTAACGCCTCCCTTTGCATCTCTAATGAGATGCAAAGTGGGCGTTACTGGGCGTACCCCGGATGGACTACGTTGTAAATATCGCCGATGTTCACATCGCGATATTTACAAGGCAGCCCACAGGATTATAGCAGACGTTAAACTTTGGCGAAAACGGCCGTTTTCGCCAAAATCTAACGTCTGCTACAATCCTGATTTACCTATGTTAGACATAGGAGGTGGATTATGCTGATCCGACCACAGGGTCGTATCAGCAAGGTTATCGCCGTTTTGCAGGGAACATCGCTGGAAAACCAGCGATGTTCCCTGCAAAACGGCGATAACCTCGCTATCTCTGGAATTTTTATCGCCCTGGAGAAACGCGTTGTTAGTAACGCGCTACCAGGGCGATAAATTCCAGAGATAGCCTGCGTTAGGGAATACGTCGCTAATCACGGCCATCGATAATTATCGCTGGCCGTTGATAATATGCCCCTTAGTGTTTTTACCACCATATCATAAAAATAAACTTGAGTAGGTTGTAAGTAGTGCAAAGAATATTTGTGCGTAAATATTGTGTCGCATTTCGTTGTGGTGATGACCTCCCGTGCAGTTTTTTGTGCTGAGATGTGTTTTCTGTATTAATGGAATGTTGTTGGTTTAATGTTGTATTGGGTTCGTTGCAAAGCATTGTGTTTCACCTGTTTTGTTGTACTGCGCCCTGTTATGTTGTGTTGTTTTTTGCTATTGTGTTGTGTTCTGTCATTACTGTATAGATACCAACAAAGGCTGCTGTGACATTTCCAGCCAAAATCGTAAACCCTTTCCTTTAACGTTCCCTTGACAAACAACCATTTACAAGTGTCTAATATTAGCAAATATCGATCCTTGGGTTCTTCAACTATTTAAGACCTTTGTCATTCTAAAACTGTGACAGTGGTCAGACCTTACATTTGGACTTGGGTTCCTCAATTTCTTCTTTTGTATCGACACACAGGAGCGCAAAATGTTATCTTATATGACATAGGAACACTAACCCTGTGTATTAAAAAAAATGTGCAGTAACCGTTACATGTGTACCCTTTCCTGTTAAAAGAACCATATGCTATTACTGAGCTCCTCAAATTAAAGTGCCATTTTTAGGCGAACTTTGGTTTGTACTGTCTTCCCAAATCTTTGCAGTAGTGCCATGTTATAATTTGTCACTTAAAAGGAACAACATATGCAAGAAAGCTATACTATGCTAACTGCAAAATGATACCATCAGATCTGTTATTGTTATCTAGTTAGTGGATAAGACACATGAAGGTGCTTTTTAGAGGCACTAGATGGAGCCATCTGGCCATGGAATAGGAAAGTATGAGACTATGATGCCCGGTTGTCTGTGGTACAAATGAGTAGTCAAGCTTCTTCAAGTTCAGGACTTCTTGTGACTTGGGCATGCTTTACGGAATTACTGACCTATAGCCTTCGTGTCAGTAAGAAAGCTCACACATAGTGCTAAATATCTCCAGCCGGGTGAGTAACTTTCACATTACAGGTTAGAATCTCAGCTGAATAAACACCGCTGTCCCTACATTCGAGGGGGGATATTTACAAAAAAATGACAGAGCACGGTGCTAATCCAAATTTGGCAACGCCGCACTCTGACATTTTTTCAAATGCAGGGATGCACCATATTCACAAGAATATGGTGCACTCTTGTGTTTCCCTCAGGCACCCGGCGGCCGTGTTACAAGGGTGCCTGCACTGCAGGCGGGATTGTTTATGTGCAGGAAGTGACACCTTCCTGCATATAAGCCATCAATAATGGCAATTTGCTCTTTCTATGTGTCCTGCAGAATGCAACACACGTACAAAGAGCAAAATACGAGGAGAAATGAATAATTTCTTCTCGTATCGCCATGCTAAGTCCAGGTATTCCCTGGTGTTATTTTTTGGCGCTGCCTCAGCCGTGTACATCTGGGGCAGTGTCAGAAAGCAATGGGTGTTGCGATGGAATGCCCACTGGGGGTTTGGGGGCATTGGCATGTCCCTTCAGGGCAGCCCCCACCCCTGCTCAAGGAAAAAAAATAGTCCCTGGTGCATAGTGGGCTTTCTGCCCCCCTTGGGAGGCATATCGGGGGCTGTTGCTGTGATATGCCCCTCGGGGCAGGGGAAAAAGACTTTGCTGTTTTTAGGGGGATGGGGGCATTTGCATGCCAATTCTGTCCAGCCACCCCTACCTACACTTAGAAAATAAAATTTCCCCTGGTGCCTAATGGGCTTTCTGCCCCTCCCAGGAGGCATATTGGGGGTAATGCCCCATATGCCCCCAGGAGGGCAGAAAGACTGTGTCCATTTTTATTTGGGGTGGGGGCATTGGTATGCCCACTCTGAAAGCCCTCACCACTCTTTTATATATATAAATAAATCCCTGGTGTCTAATAGGCTTTCTGCCCTACCTGGGGGGCATATCGAGGGTAATATCACCTGTCTGCCCCCCAGGGAGGGCAGAAAGACTGTCCCTTTTGTATTTCTGGGGTGTGGGGGCATTGGCATTCCCATTTGGGGCAGCCCCCACCCATACGCATTAAAAGAAATAATCCCTGGTTCATAGTGGGCTTTCTGTCCCCTTTGGGGGGGGCAGATCATGGGTAATAACCCCCATGGGGGGGCAGAAAGACTGTTACGGTTAGTGTCTCAGGAGTGGGGACATTGGCATGCCCATTGTGTGCAGCCCCCACCCCTCTTTTAAAAAAAATAAAAACCAATAATCCCTGGTGCCTAGTGGGCTTTCTGCCCCCAGGGGGGCAGAAAGACTAAATATGCCCATAAAAGATTGGGGAAGCAAAGACCCTTGCCCAAGGGGCCGCTCCCCCTCCCTGGTGTCTACTGGTGGTCCCTGTTTGGGGATCGCCCTCCTGCTTTAGAGCAGTCTTTCCTGATTGGCTAGCCTTTGACAGGCTGATCCAAACTACTCTGATGAGGTGTGAAGTGGCCTGAAAGGAAACAAAAAGACATCTGGTGGGAGGAGATCTGCAAGCTGCAGAGTAAAAGGTAGAAATGGGGATGGGTAGCCAAACTGGTATTTAAATAGGGATAGACACTTAGGACAGGGACAAGGCCCACCCCCACTTCCTGCACCCCAGCCTTATGGGAGCCCCTTTAATTGAATTAGTAGATGGTCTGGAAGGGGAGTGTTCGGGAAAGTTAGCCACTCTTGTAGGTTGGGTTAGCCAGAACTGAAGCTCCAGAAGACATTTTCTCCATTTTGGTTTTGAGGAACAGTGCTTTCTGGGATAAGAATATGCCACACTCCAGTGGAAGTGGTCATCATTGACGGTGGCACCCTGCACCCCATTGGTCAGAAGTATTCTCCTGCTTGCCAGCCCAGAAACCTGGATAAATATAGGAGAGCTGCCCAGCGACTCAGATCCCTGCCTGAAAGAAACAAGAAGTAGAAGGTCTGCCCTGATGAACTCCTGGCTTGCACCAAGAGGCCTTCACTCTGAAGGACTGCACCTGCTGCACACTTTGGGCTTCACCAAAAGTAGGACTTTGCCTTGCTCTAAAGGTTTAAGGAGTGGACTCCCTGAAAGCAACAGGTTAGAAGAGCTCCACCTGCATCATCTCCACCAAGAAGAACCCAGCTGACCAGCTTCACCTGGACTTTGAAGGATTTGGCCAGGTGCATTTTAGGTCTTGTAGTCCCAACTTCCCAAGTAGCAACTCAGAGATTCTGGAACCTGGGTTGGTGTTATGGGCACTTCAAGGCCCCAAAAGTACCTTCTGGAAGAAGATCCAGAAGTTTGACACCATTTAGAGAATTTTCATAAAAAAGCTCCATAAGTTGACCAACTCGCCATCGAGAGTCAAGCCGGCGACGTCGACTTGTTACTCGGCCTGAGATTCAGGTCTGTCCCACTGAAGCTCTGGCAAGCCGCCATCGTTCAACTGCAAACCGGCCTGACGAGGAGACTTGTCAAGAAAAGCTAAAAACTTGACCAGGCCCTACCGCTCATCGTATCCAACCCGTGCTCCATTATGGTCAGCCTGAAACTTTGACTTTGTCCCCGTTCAGTGCGACCAGATGTCCCAAGTTGGCGCTTTTGGATTCAAGGCAATAGAACATTTATTTATTCTTTTAAAATTCATATCTCCGGTTCCCTGCATTGTTTTTTTGTCATTTTGGTGCCATTTTAATCATTAAAATATTTCCTGTTTTTATAAATTGGAGTTAGACGTTTACTGTTATTGATGTTTTCAAATGCTTTACACACCTGCCTCGTAAGTTAAGCCTGTGTACTCATGAACCAAGCTACCAGTGGTTGAGCAAGGAATAATTTATTGATACTTGACTGAACCTTACTTGTGACTGTGGTGCTATTACTAGCTGTAAGTATCTACCTGCACCTACTAATAAACCACCTTCCAACACCATGGAATGTGAACTCACATCTATCTGGATGTCTCTCCTGTAAATGTTGGAATATTACTTGGCCTGGGAATGAAATTCAGCTCCACTCGCAGAGTTTGCAGTGTTTTCCCAATCCGCTCTCTGCGTAACACGGAGCAAAGTTCTTTCCACGCTTACCAAAGTTAAGTTGGCGAGCGAGGAAAATCTTACCCGAGACCACCTACCGGTGATGTTTCTCAACGCAGGCGATCGCGGATGGCTGCGACCGCTCGCATTGAGAAACCTTCCGTTCGCGTTGAGGAAGCTGCCGCTCACGTAGAAAATCTACTCGAGCGGCAGAAAACAGCAGCACCCTCTTGTGCTGTGCATGGTGCTGTTGCCGCTTATTTTCCAGTGCAGGACAAAAACCCAGCACTAAAAATCTGTGCAATGGCACAACCTAATGCACTCCACAGCATGGGGAAGTCTGCGTAGCGCTGTGGAGTTTTTTGGTCCATTCTTGGATCCTGTTTTTTAAAGCTCTAAGTTGGCCCTTTGTTTCTGATGAACAATTGGAATATGAATGCATATCACATGAACTATTGCAGTATCATTCTTCCAAATAAATCTAAAAAATAATGTCTGTAAGTAACATTAATAATCTTGTTTGTGAGTAATTAAAAATAATGGAAGATAATAAGATCATGAAGATAAGATGTGAAGGATTTTATGTAACTCTGAAGATTCTTAAGCTATAGGTAATGACAACAGATTAGAATATTTAGGACAAGAGTACTAAAATTGATGAGATGGTCAAGGGAGGTTCAAATGATGGTGCTGTGAAGCTATGAAGTGTAACATCGGTATGATTATTGATGATGAATGTGCAGTTGTGTTTTTAAATAGGTTTTTATCGCAAATGAAGTCAAAATGTTTTTTTAATATATGTATATATATATATATGTAGGCCCTGATGAAGTCCTGAGACAAGGACAAAATGTGTTGGCTGGGTCAGTGGAAATTTATATGAAGCAAGTGCAAGATGAAAGTAGTTGAAAATCACTTGAACACGAATATTGCTACATTTATACTAAATAATTCCTGACCATCAATATTCGAATGATAAATGAACTTTGTTTGAACCATTCCCAATATCTCAAGTAGTGAAAGTGCCCTCCCACTTTTTATTTGCGTGGATCCAGGTTCTGCTTAACTTAAATCTGCTTGGATTACGACCTTGTGCATCTTATTTGGTGCCTCACAACAGATGTTGGATGAGAGCCCTTTAGTGATGCTTGAGAACACAGTGGCTGCAATGTCAAGGGAGTTTCTCTGTAGAGGCACCTATCTTCCAGTCAGTTCAATTGAGTCTGCACTTATGGGTAGACCTTCCCAGTCTTCAGTTGTTTTCCCCTTAAGCACAGTCTACCATGGTCATGGACACCTCCTTGCTGGGCTCTGATGCCCATCCGGGTGACATGGCAACCCAGGGCCCTTGTACTTCCCCATAACAGCATCTGCATATAAATGTGCTGGAGCAAAGAGTTGTCCATGATGGTATGAAGTCATTTTTCCATTTCATCTCAGGCAGCATCATTCAAATGCTGCCAAACAACAACGCCACCATCCAATATATCAACAGACAGGGCGGTGTGGGATTGTTGGCTCTATGTTGGGAGGTAATTCACCTTCAGCACTGGACACAGAAAATGGGAATTTTTTTAGTACCAACTCACTTTGCAGTTTCCCTCTACATGACTGTGAATGCTCTCAATTGCCTCTCACTGGAGGACCATGAGCGGGAACTACACTCTGAAGTGATGAAGGTGATCTTCTCCAGAATGGGCTGTCCACATGTGGACTTCTATGCCAGGGTCTGAAACAGGAAGTGTCCTTGGCATTGTACCAAACACTTCCCTCTGAATGGTTCCTTGTTTGATGCCTACAGGTTTCACTGGCCATGTGTCTTACTGTACGCATTTCCACTAATTCTGCTTCTAGTGAATGTCCTACAGAAGATGCAAAATGATTGAGCAGAGCTCATCCTAATTGATACAGGCTGGAGGAGGAGGATCTGGAATGTCGAGCTGTTGCCATTTGTTATTCTCCCACCTCTTCCCTTTCCAAGCAGGGTAGTTTTGCAGCAAGCAGGTCATGTCCTCCATTCCAATCCCCGAAAACTGTGGTGGCATGCTTGGAGATTGAGTGGGTCCTAACTATAACCCTTTTGCCTTCCAGTTGAAGTTGCAGATTTCTTCTTGGCTAACAGGAACCACACTGAAAATCTATTTATGAAGGTCACTGGAACAAATGTACTTAATGGTGTGATGAGATTTGGGAGGCTCAAGTCTTTCCGATACCACCTTTCCGATATCCTGCAGTTCACTTTGGCCCACATGCATCAAGCTAATTTGCGCCCGGAAAAATTGCGAATCAGTAAAAAAAGCCTTTACCAATCGCAAATTAGCTAGTTCAGATGCATTAAACGAAACCGCAAGAAATAGTAGTACTCGCAATTTTAGCGCGTCATAAAATACAGAATCGGTAATACCGAATCTGTATTTTAGGAAGCGCAATTAAGAAATCGCAAAATGCGATGCATCAAGTTTTCGCTAATACAGAACCAGCCTAAATTCGCAATTTGCATTCCTTAAACTAGAAGACATCACATCAGGTGGTAAAAATCACACATAATCAAAAACAGGTGTAAATCATCAGCAAACTACTTAAAAAGTCCCAGAATGCATCCCACAGACCCACCATGGCAGCGCTCTACGTTGTGGCGAGGAGGATGAGGCTGAGAGCAGCAGCACAGAGGAGAAGGAGGATCCAGGAGAGAATCTTTAGAGTGCGCGTCACATTGCTAGGGCAGACGGAGGAGGAGATCTATGATAAATATAGGCTGAATGCTGCAGCTATCTTGGCTCTAATTGCTGAGTTAGACCCTATACTGCAGCGGCAGACCCGCAGGACACATGCCATACCCACCCATGTGCAGGTCCTGTGTTCCCTGCATCTCCTAGCATCAGGGTCCTTCCAGGAGTAATTGCAGGAGCTGGCGGGGTCTCCCAAAGTGCCATATCCCGTTTTTTAACAGTTTCCTAAATGCCATGTTGCAGAGGATACACAACCACATCAGGTTCCCCACCACACCACAGGAGTTGATGCAAACCAAATTAGATTTCTATCAGGTTGCACAGTTCCCGCATGTGATTGGTTGTATCGATGGGACGCATGTACCCATATGTCCCCCTGCAGTGAATGAGTATGTCTACCGCAACCGGAAATCTTACCACTCACTGAACATACAGGTAACATGCAACTCAAAAACACTAATCACTGACATTGTGGCAAGTTACCCTGGCAGTGCCCATGACGCATACATCTTCCGGCACAGTGGAATACACAGACGTCTACTTGCGGGGAGTTCGGAGAAGGATATCTACTGGGTAAATCAATGTAATACTGTAATTTAAAAATGTACACCATGGTGACACATTGCAGTGACTAATGTATGTTGGTGTCTCACATCCTGTAGGTGATAGCGCATACCCTGTGAGGTCTTACATCCTCACCCCATACCTGAATCCTGCCACTCAAAGGGAGCGACGTTACAATCGTGCGCACATTGCGACGCGCAATGTTATTGAAAGGACATTTGGGGTACTCAAATCACGATTCCGCATCATACACAAGAGCGGTGGGGCATTACAGTACAGTCCTGAGAAATGCTGTAAGATTGAGGCAACGTGCGCTATGTTGCACAACATAGCCACCAATAGAGGCATCCCCTTGGTGGACTCTGACTGCGAGCCAGAACAGGACATACAGCCGATACAACCACCCCATGCAGCAGGCGGACCACATGCAGCAGAGGGCAGACGTAGAAGAGCAGAAATCACGCAACATTACTTCTAAGGTGAGTAAGCACATGACAACACAGAATTTGGTTAAAGGTTTAATGTGACAGTTGTGTGTATATGTTAATGCACACATACCATGTACAGGCAATTACATTTCATTGCCTTGGGACTGCAACGGCAGTGCGTATAGGTAACACATATCTGGTTACATCACCAGATTGTTTGTATGTCCAAATGTCTAACGCTTCCTGTGACGCCCCCTGTGGCCCTTGTAGTAGGCCCAGCTGCATCTGACATGGTGTCTTCTGTGACTGCCTGACTCCTGCTACTGCGCCTCCTGCTATGTGCCACAGGCACCAGTAGGCTGCTAAGGCTGGAGGCCTCCTCACTCTCCCCCCCTCCATGCATGAGGTTCCCACTTGCTGCTGCTGTCTGCAGCCCTTCCACAGCAGTGGTGACCTGGATTAGGCCCCTGGCCACATCCCCACAGCAGTGGGTCATCTCGACCTGCATGGCGACTGCACGCCTGTATAGCTGAGCTGTCGTAGTACTCAGCCTGTTGATGGCCCTGGTGTATCCGCGCATGCGCCCCATAGCATGTTGTTGCCTCCTGGTATTGGAGATATGCTCAGCCTGCATGACACTGCACATCTGTTCAATGGCTGTTGCAACACGGTCAAGTTTGTCACCGTGTGCCCTGAACCCCTCAACGAGTGCAGTCGTCTGCTCCTTCATGCAGTCACGAATCCCACCCATGTGTGTGGCCATTGTTCCCAATTGCTCCTGCATGAGTCGCATGTTCTTCTGTTGCAGGCGCTGGACCCTCAACATCTTGGTCTCAAGCACACTGCAGGCAGCTTCACCATCGTCCACAGCAGACCTCAGAAATGGACTTGGCCTTCGCCTGCGGAACGGACTGTGACGTGGTGGTATTGTTACCTCTGCTGGTGGGGGTGGGGGTGTATGGGCAGTGCCCTGTGGGTCTGCTCCTGTTTGTGTGTCCTCCTCACTATCCAAATCGGGCAGTGGCAGTACTCTTCTCCTGCGTTGAGTGGGAACAGGTAGGGGCGAGGATGCCGGCATCTCTAGTCCCTCATCTTGCTGGTCTGTATGTCCCTGTGAATCGTGGATGTCTGCCACGTCACTCTCCTGTGATGCATCTGTGAGGGAAACAGTGCAAGATCATTTTGTTTTCTAAAATGTAAAAATCTATTTTTTGCACATGTTTGTGACATTGCGCTCACAGAGGTGTAATAAATTAACTTCTGTGATGTAGGAAGTCTACTGTTGTCACTGCCTTGCTGTACGCTGTTGCATTTGAACTGTGCTACTCCCCCATGCTTTGCCATTACATATGTTTGCATACAACTCCCACAATGCATTAGGGGTTGCAAGTAAGAGGTGGACTGGACTCATGCCTGCTACACTACGCAGGGTATGCATTTGTTGCACTTTGGCTTACAATTATTTTGCAATATGTTTGGATGTGCTCTTACCTTGGGAGGTCCCCGCATGTCCTGAGGTGTCAATCTGCGTGACCCCGACAACTGCCTCGGGCTGCAGAGTGGATTCCACCAAGTCGTCCATTGGGGTGTTTGCAGGCTGAGTGGATGTTCCCCTCCTGTTTTTCTTGCAGATGCCAGCCTTCAGCCACTCTCTCTTTTGCCCGGCTGCGAAGGTCATACCATCGCTTCTGTAAGTTGCTGATGTCACGGTGTGTGACCCCCACAGAATTGACCCGGGCTTGTATCCCAAACCAGATCTTCCGCTTGACTGACTCTGCAACATGCAGGGATTGTTTCCCAAACAGCTGGTCATTTTTTGGACGACTTCCTCAGTGAGTATTTCCAGTTCCCTCTCACTGAATTTTATTTTCCTCTTCCTGCCTTCTCCTTTCTGCTTTTTGTTTCCTGGGTCCATTGTAATTGTTGGTCTCAGATTCTGCTAGAAAATGTGTTTTCCAGGCTGTGCACCAACAGTCTTCCTCCTCCTCAGTCTCTAACTCTGCACAGGTGTGTGGTATCTGGGATTCACTTCCTGGTATGATGTCATCTCCATGAGACGATCGGCGCTTTCGCAAATACCGATTCGGTATTTGCGAATTCGCAGATACCGAATCGGTAAATAAGTAATCTGTAAATATTTTAGCGATTTTTAAGGAATCGCAAATATTTACCGAATTATTTGGTGCATTCCGTTTAGCGAATCTGAAATAGCGAATCCTTAATTTTCGCTATTTTGGAGTCGCAATTTATTTCTTTGATGCATGTGGGCCTTTGTCTCTTGCCCAGCAGGAATTATCAGCAGCAACAGTTAAAGGCTATTTTGCTCCCTGTCCACACACCATCAGATTTTAGATAATTTCTTATGGTGTGTTTCCTAAAATGTTTGTTCTACTTGCTTCCTCCTATTCAGCTCCTCAGTGGGATCGGATTCTTATGTTGACCTTCCTCAAGACATCGCCATTCAAGCGAATTCACATTGGCCCAGTTGAGCTCTTACTTTAAAGATTGCACTGCTAGTGGTTAGAGCTTCAGTCCAGAAAGTTGGAGAACTTTAGACTAGGAGTGGGTGGAGTTCGCAGAATTTCACTCCATGGAATTCCACGGAGTTAAATGAAAACTCTGCGAGATTCCGCAGAAATCTGTTGAGCAGGAAGAATCAGCAGCACATCGTGCTGAAATACCAGTAGTAAGCGATATCATAGCTTCATCAGCAGTCTAACAACATCTCACAAATCCACCAGAAAGTGGCGCTCTCAGGGTGCTGCCTTACCGGTCCAATGGTACTGTAGAAATAAAAACCTTCTTAGGGGTTCACTGATACATCTGGTCCTTAAGACCAACAAGGAAGAGATTGGCACAGAAGCTGTAATATCAAAAAACATGTTTTATTAACCTCAGATGAGGGAGATTGCATCTTACGGTACCCGCAGGCCACTGTAGGAGGCATTCTAATGAGTGCAGAGAACAGGGTCCTTATATATGCATTTGTTATATAGTCAGCATAAAATCAAGGGGAGGTCCTAGCACATACAAGCATGCTTATTGACTAATATGGGTATACAAAATTTGCTTGCTCCACAAAGTGGGAGGGGAGACTAAACTGCTTACATGAGTAAGAATAGCCTGACAGTTCTATACTAGGAGCAGGTGCATTCTACCAGCTAGGCCTCTCTGAGCATGTGCAAGACTCTGGAAGAAGGAGAAAGCACATGGCGAGCACATGGCTAACTAAAATGGCTGCCAAGTACAAAATGGCTTTCAGCTCATGCTAACAGCGATTCCTGCAATCTTTAACAGATGATCCTTTTAGCATGAGCTAAAGACATTCCCATGATCTAGTAGAGACATAGAAAATATTTTGCACATTTTCTTCTCATAAATTCATCAATATCCTATGCTAGGTGGGCATTTACATTCTAAACATTTCATTAAGCAGGTATATACAAGGTATAAGCAGGAGTACAAAGTGAACAGAGCATTGGGTCATACAGGTAGCAAGAGAGAATAATGACTATTATCTCAAACAGAAATCTCAATATTTTCCAATCCTAAGCAGAAAGCAAATACCAAAACCATCTAGTCTAATTTTAAGTTTCAGGGCTCTGATGGGGGCTCGTCAAGTCAATTTCAAAATAGCCAACAGCACATACCTAATAAAAACATTTTCAATAGACTTTCTCAGTATTTTTTATGAGGGCTAAATTATCAATTAATATACTTAAGGAAAGAGTAAAGTAACATGCTCAGATGAACTTTTCTCGTGCAGAATAAACATTACTCTTAAAAAATATTAAAGCAATCAGACATATTATTACAAAAACAATTGTGGCTCCGGGGGACCAGGAGGACCACACAGGGCCATAGGAATTAGGACAAGGAGCCGCAAAGGGCTGCTCCTCCAAAAAAAATGGGACGACCAAAGGGGTACATTACTAACAAAAAAAGAGTCCTTGGGAATTTCTAGAACCAACCAGCCAGAGGGGAGTCTTCTCCCTGTGTCCGTTTGAGCCTCACAGGCAGGCTCTTGTTGTTCCCACGGTGGAGCTGCACAACTCGCAACTCAAGAATCACGGAGAATGAAAAGTCTTTCTTTCAGGATAGGGCAATCACCCCCCAGGGCAAATACCCTCAATGATCCTGTCCAGTGTCTCAGGCAGTGCACCAGTTTTCTTCACTTTAATCTAACAGGCACCAAGGGCACAGCACCTGTACCCTAAACTCAAGTCCTTCCCTAACTCCTGTATTGCACCTCTGGCGCACTGCTCTTTTGTTAGGGCCACAAATTATACCCAGTGTGCTCGGGCATCTCTTGATCAACAAACAAAGGCGTAGACTTGCATTTACTTGGGACCAGGACTCAAAGGCCTGAAGCAACCCTTGTTTCAAAGGGGGTCACCTCAAGCAAAAGCCTCCTTGCCGTCCTTGTCGTTCTGTGACTCTCTCAGCTGGGCATCAAAAACTGGATCCACACAAAGATTTCTCCATCCTGATTTGTAACCCCGTCTTTCGCCCAAGACAGTGGCAGGGGTACACACTTCACGTCCCAGTGCTTCCGCCTTCACTGAGGTCCTAGTTGCCAGCAACGCCTATGCTGGTTCCTTTCACTTTGACTGTAGGCTGGACTGGTGCTGACTCCCAGGCTGGATCTGATGTCCGGGCCCCTCTGGCAATGGTTGTAAGGCAGCAAATATCTATTGGTGGACAGAACAAGAGGTCTTTAGACAAGGCACAGAAATAATCTAACAACAGAGAGGATAGTCTCAGAATACTCTCTTAGTCCTGGGGCGCCCCATACATTAGCAAGGCACCCAAGAGCCACTTCATCTATCTGAGAGTAGAAAACCCTGGACCTATTGGCAAGTATAAAAGGAACGTTTTGGTGAACTGACAAGAGTAATACATCACCCAATCCCAAACAGCCAAGGAAGTCTGCGTTCATTTACTAAATTCTGAGGAAAAGAGAAAAACAATTCAGACATACTCCAAATACTTACATTGGTGTATTCCTATATTACCAATCTGAAGAACCCTCAAGAAAAAGGAAATGTTTTACACTTTTACTCATAGATTTTACATTACTTGTACAGGACTGCAGACACTTGTAAAATAATTTCTCTTACATGTTATGCTTAGGACCATGCTCTCATGTTATAGGTGCAGCAGGAAAATCTAAAACTGCTAATTTAACAGGGATTCTTATTGCAAAAAGAACTAAACTTCAACATAGTGAGTACATTTTCTCCAGCAGAACATGTTATGACAAACAAACTCCTATAAAACAATATTTTCCTTCAAAATGTTTGCTAAGGATCACATGAGCGTCTTTCCTGCATTGTACTTTTCACGATCTGGACTATGCAACATCATTTTCAAAAGGAAAAAAACCCTATCTCCAGCTCTAATAAGGGCTGTCAGCTTATTGACAGAGACTAGCTAATAAAAAACTAGCAATGCCCTTGCAAAACTGTATAGAACATGAGAATAACATAAACAATAATAGTGTTGCCACCTGAGATTTTTGAACAGAAACCGCCACTATACAGTTCTCCTTAAAGATCAAATAAGGGAACATCAATCTGTTCTACTCATTCTTTCATACAGGATGGGCAGTAACATAACATAGATTTTATCATTTTATTAATGCTAACAATTTTTAAAACAGTATTACTGAATAGCCAATGAAATGTCTCATGGCTATTTCACAGACAGCTTAGACAGACTAAAAAAAGTAAGAAAAAGAAGAGAGAAAACATAATTTTGCCTACCCTTAATTTGTAGAGGAGCTAGCCTCCTTCCCCCATTTTGACAGTAGGAAAACCTGAAACAGGTTTTACTTCTGTCAACACTTTCAACCCCTATTTGTAGCAACTGGGCACAAACAAACTTGTAGGAGATATCTTAGAAAGTGGCTATTCTCTGATTCAAGCACATCGAGTACTGTAGAAAGCGTCAGCAACAAATGTATCAATTCCTTGAGCAATTGTACTTGATTAACATGAGGGCGCATGAATGCAAACTAAAATCCATTTCCTCCTTATCGTAGCCCCTACACAGTATTCTTTAAACTAAAACCATTATTTTGATATACATAGCAGATCAATGCTCAACTGAGGGCTGTTTTCCTTTGTTTCATATGACTGCGCTAAACGTGTGTTTGCCAAAAATAGGAAGCAAAGCTTCTCTTTCTCTCTTTGCGCTATCATCTCGTCTTTCAAAAACTTTTCGAAGGTCGAAGTGTCCCAGCAAACATTACCCTTCACCCTGCTAAGTTGCTAAATGCAGAACTCCGACCTTTGACCCATTCAGCAGCTGCTCATTTTGTTTGTGCAAGGCTTGCCATGCGGTTTTCGTAATGCAAAGCAACTCTGGAGAATCACAGCTAAAACGCAGTCCTGTCCGATCCGTTTGCCAGTAATTTAAAGGTAGGATAATAACGTCTGCTCTTCTGTATACTTATTTTCATTTATGTACAGTGGTGTGCAGTCTAGTAATACAGACTGCATCTATACTGTTCTATATTTGCATATGTATACTTTTATTGAAGCCTAAGAGCACGTTAAAACTGCCTTGAGTGGTAGAACTGCTTGTAAAATTGTGAATTTAGCTCAATTTCGACTTTGGTGGTAGGGGCACTTAAAAATGAATATCCTACAATATTTTTGCATAATAGGAACCCCCAGAGTGTTCTCTAGATAGCCCAGGAATGGGAAATCAGAAATGTATAAGATATACCCTTATAAAAATGAGTTTTGTACGGCTGGGTAAAGTGACATTTCACATTTAAGTTCCCTTCTTATTGCGGTACAGCACTGCTTAAATTCAACTTTGATACTAGGAATTCACAGTATGATGATTAGGCTTTATAAAGATGAAAAAACGAATTTAAAGCATTTGTTTTTAACAATATATTTTTCTTCATATAATTAATTTTATTTATTTTTTTAATCAAAACCAACCATTTTGATGATTCCACATTTGAAAAGCAAGCTTCATTCGTAGCCTATCATATTTAAACGCATTCATTCATAACCCTAAGCACAGAAGCCTTACTTGAAACATGAAAAGTCTGCGCCACTTTTTAAAAGGACAGTTATCATTTAACATCAGAACCACAGATGTACTTATGAAAAAAAGGCATTAAGAAAGGAAATCCCTACTTTCAATTTTGTTCTCTGTTATCCAAAATAATGAAACTGGTTTTTTGAAACTTTTAAAATAATGCAGGCCCGTATACCAGTTTTACACTGACTTAAAATTTCGCTGACTCAGCATTCCTGTCTGTGGCCGTGATCAGGAATAGCCATATGCTATTTATGCAGCTGTTGTTTGTCAGCAGGCGTCGAATTTTCACGCCTTTCTCAGGAAAAAACCCCTTTATTATTTGAAATACCCTGACAGAGTTAAATCCCCATTTGCTGTGTCAAACAGTTTCTTTTCAGTTAGTCAGTTTAAACACAGCTGTTGGAAAGCTTTTTCTCGGGTGCTGAAAGAAAAGCATGTCACAGTCTATTTAAAAACTGAGGCATTTCAATACAGTCAAATCTATCTTTCTATAATGTGTATTTAGTTCAGCAACGACCAAATTCACTCATATGATGTGCATGCCTTTTAATGTCTAATACAATGTATTTAAGGAAAATGCTGTAACGTGTATTTTAGTCTATTGATTACAAAACACACAATTTCGTTTTTTTTCCTCTGTATGAGGCCTATTTTAATCCTATTGAATACGAATTCTAATTTTATCTTTAGCATTGTGGCAATTTGCACACATGTACAGTGTCGTACTCTGTCAATTTAATAGTAACATGCAGCTGTTTAGCGTATGTTATATAATTCGTTTCTGGATTTTTATTTAATATGTAAGTAACTAAATGACATTTTGCATAACAGAATGATGACAGCAAAAAACATAAACAAACTCATTGAGCTCATTCAGACAGTTACAGAAGGGGGGTCATATACGCAGAGCACACAACATAGCGCGCTTAAAGCTAGACATTCTTTCACAAAGAGTACTCGCACAAGTATTACCAATGTCAAACCACAAACCCACATAGACATTTAAACACACATTTAACCCACAAATCAACACTTAGGACTGCTTACAAAGTGTACGCAAGACCAACCTATTTGTAAATACTAATTGTAAGTCATATTTACAAGAAGAGCTCTCAAATGTAGCCCAAAAAACTGTTCCATGGTCAAGAAGCCAAAATACACCAAATTCGCCAGTTTTGGCTGGTAGAACACTCAAAAGCGCTCTGCATATCACCACTTATGAATGTTACTAAGTGCGCAGATCCGGATCCGTTTTATGTACATATTTAGTTCCATGGGGTACTTAGTCACCAAGGAAGAAATATCTTTTTACTATACGTAAACCTATTTAGGTATCCCCTCTGAGGGAGTCAACTAAGTACTTACTAAATCCATATCGGTACCTCCAAAACAGCAACACTTTCAACAAAAGTGTGCTAGAAGCAGGCATGCCAAAAATATTATAGCATATATAATATTATACTCCAAGTGACACTTAACACAATGTGTGCCGTTCAAGTTTTCAAAGTTAGAGAAAAATCTCCTCATTACCTGCCTATATGAATTGCAATGCATATATAACTTACAAAACAAATTCCAAAATTGGCCAATCATACAAACAAAGCCACAGTAAGTGTTACTAAAACTACCTTACCAATCAAAGGCATCAAACCAACAGCAAGTGCCGCAAAACGGCTCTTACCAATCAAATGGTGTCCAGGTTCCAACTGCCAAGTTCTGAGTGACCTAACGGTCGTTTTAAAATACTCACGCCAAAGAAGTTCTCAGTCAGGAGCGGCAAACACTTGGAGGATCAGATCAGGAAGACCAGAAATATACTGGGCTGGAAGACAAACAATCTCCGTGCGCAGGGTACCTCCTCAGTAGATTCCTGTCCTGTACTCCTCAGTAGATTCCTGTCTCCCTTCAAGACCACTCCCTTGGATAGCCGCTGCACTGATGAGGTCCACTTTCGGGTGCCATTTGTAGAAATAAAAACCTTCTTAGGGGTTCACTGATACATCTGGTCCTTAAGACCAACAAGGAAGAGATTGGCACAGAAGCTGTAATATCAAAAAACATGTTTTATTAACCTCAGATGAGGGAGATTGCATCTTACGGTACCCGCAGGCCACTGTAGGAGGCATTCTAATGAGTGCAGAGAACAGGGTCCTTATATATGCATTTGTTATATAGTCAGCATAAAATCAAGGGGAGGTCCTAGCACATACAAGCATGCTTATTGACTAATATGGGTATACAAAATTTGCTTGCTCCACAAAGTGGGAGGGGAGACTAAACTGCTTACATGAGTAAGAATAGCCTGACAGTTCTATACTAGGAGCAGGTGCATTCTACCAGCTAGGCCTCTCTGAACATGTGCAAGACTCTGGAAGAAGGAGAAAGCACATGGCGAGCACATGGCTAACTAAAATGGCTGCCAAGTACAAAATGGCTTTCAGCTCATGCTAACAGCGATTCCTGCAATCTTTAACAGTACCATCATGTGACCAGTGATATCAGTCACGGCACAGGCTGCCACTGCACCACACTCTACTCCCATTAACTGGTACCTTGCTTCTGCTTGTCCGCTGCTCTGCTGGAGAAGGAACCTGTCTTGTGCTGTCGCTGGGCTGCCCTTGGCTCCGTTGTTGTTATGCAGCAGGCCGGGGATGTGAACAGCTGATGCTGCTCACTACAGACCTCTTCCCGCTGAGCAATGGCGAGCGAAGCATTAGCCATGTGAGCCCTGGAGAGTAACGCAAATATCTTAAAAATATAACCTACCCTTCGTATTTCTTCTTGTTTTAAAGGGAGACCCCGGGAAAACCCTCTAGCACTGCAGGGAGGTAGGAGTGGAGGACGCCATAATAAACCATTGGTGGGTCTCACATCAAACACCTTATAACTTGGCGCCTATTCCCTATATAAATCTGCAGTAACGCTCATACACAACCAATCACGTAGGCGTAAACATTGTATTTACTGCTGTGAAATCCAGATTACCTGACACTCGCTGGATAGACTCTAGTCTTTTTAGTAATTGGCTAGCAGAACAGTCCTTGCTATTCACTGGCTGCTGGGCATCACATGCTGTATGATAGCAGGTGATTTGATAGTTGAATGTTTGACTGTTTTTTAGTGGTTCCAATGTGAAAAGCCTTTTCCACTTCCATCAGTGAATTGGTCACCTGACCCTTCCATTGTGGAGGACTGTGTATGGAATGCCCGTGATCTTGTGCCCAGGCCAAATGCTGCTTTACTGTGCGATTAGGATGACCTGGTCGGCACTGTTGAACAAACCCTTGGCTAACAGCGACTTAGTGCTGTTATCTGGCTGGGTGTATAGGGGAAGGGGAGGGGTACTCTGAAGAGGAAGAAACTGGCAATAAGCAGTGAGCCATTCTACACTGCTGCACTACCATTGCCCACCGATGTTTGCCTGTTGCGTCACACAGTCAGTAATTCAGACCTACATGCTTCTTTCTACACATCCGTGACCTGCAATGAGGAGCACTCCTATAGTTTGTGTGTGGTGAGGGGTGCTATTTCGTGGGTGATGCTTGAGGCAGTACCAATTAGGGATGGGCACAGGTAAACTCCGCCACGCAGTGGATGGCGGAGTTGTCTCTGAAACTCTGCACTCTAAGCAGAGCGTGGAGTATAGCGAAGTTTAATGCCAACCCCTACTTTAGACACTCTCCACCTTTCATGATTTTTATCCAGATAATTTGGTTCCTCATACCTGCCAGTCCTTCCTAACCGAGGTAGAAACTGCCTTTCATATGGGGTTGTACGTTACTCTTTTATCCTTCTTCCCCCTCCATCAGTAAAGGCGTAATTACATAGCACTGTGTCCTATTACATTGATAAGAAGAATGGATGATCAGCCATTTTGGGCTTCAGCAGAGCTAAAATGGTAGAGACAGTGACTGAAGGCATTATTTCTTGTAGGGTCATCCTTTGTATCAAGATCCACTACACCCTTTCCAAGAAACACCCTCAAGAGACTATTTGTGCCTACTCCTGTGGCAGTAGCTGTTTTCACGACCCATACCAGAGGGTTTCCAGTGGCTGGCATCTGCGATGTAACCACGTGGTCATCCTAGCATTATTTTGCCAACTATATCTTTCCTGCAGCCTAAGTACATTGTAAAAGGTACTTTGCTCTGGTTGTGTTGCAAGATAGCCTTGGTTAATCAGCATTTTTCATTTTCAATCCCATCAATTAGGGCGATATTGCTTTGGGACTCATTTGTAAGGGGAGGAAGCTGTGGGAAGATGTATGCATCAGAAGATAAAGTTACTTACCTTCAGTAACAATATATCTGGTGGATACATAGCCTTATTTTAAATTCCTCACTACCCCCTTTCTCCCAGGATAAGTTACTGTCTTGTGCAATAAGTAGGGGTGTGCAAAATGTGTGTAATTTGTGCAAAATTATATTAGATTATGCGTAGTTGTGCAAAATGCTAATCTGCCACTTTGCACTATAATTTAGTGCAAAACGAATCCCAGAGCCAAATTTTGGCATGAGGATGCATTTAAACAAAAATCCCAAGAAAAAAAGCCACTCACGTTCAGTTGATCCCATGCATTTGCAGTAACGTTTTACAGTGAATAGTGCATTTTAAGGATGTTTTTATTACAAAAGTGCAAAATTATGCAAATTGGTGTATGGCATGATTTGGAGAATATTGCATAACAAGCATAGTGCAAATTTACCTAATTTCATAACTATGCAGAGTAATTACATTTTCACCCAAGCCAATTAATAAGAAGATCCAACGGTGTGAAAACATGCTATGTTCTGTTTATTACCTCTGTCATTGATGCTTCCTTGGTTCCTCTCCATATGTGTCAGTGGGTGCCAAATGTACTCTGCTGTCAATGCATAAATGAAAAGAATGAATGAAAGAGCATTTATAAACCGCATGGCTACTCAGAAAGAGTGTCCTGTTGCTGAAAGACTCAATCAGACCTGTTGCTGCCCCACGGGGCGGGGGACCAGGGGTTAGTTTCGGAAAAGCCAAGTTTTGAACATTTTCCTGTATATGGTTACATCGGACGACTGCCTGAGTGTCAGAGGTAAGAGGTTCCAGGCACGTGCTCCCTGCACTTGGAAGGAGCAGCCGCCTGTGCGGACGAGGCATATCTTAGGAATGGAAGCCAAATTCAGTGTGGAGGACCTCAAGGTTCTAGGAGGCACAAAGTGTGTGACTCTCCTTCTGAGGTACTGCGCTCCGGTTCCCTGCAGTGCCTTAAAGAAGAGAACTAAGGCCTTAAAACAAATTCTCTCTTTTACGGGAAGCCAATGTAAGGCCTTCAGGTGAGGAGAAATATGAGTCCTGGGTTTGAGCAGGAGGACCGCCCGTGCGGCTGCGTTCTGGACCATCTGTAAGCGGTTAAGCAGATATTCAGGAAGGCCTGGGTACAAGACATTAACATAGTCCAGTCTGAAGACAATCAGAGTCTGGAAAACGGTCTTCATCTGATCAAGAGGGGAGGCATTTCCTAAGCATCCGTAAAAGCCCAAAACAGGAGCCAGCAACTGACTGGACCTGCGCTCTCATATACAAAGCGCTATCCATCTTGATGCCTAGATTTTTGATCGTGCTAACAGCGGAGAGGGGAGGTGACATATCTGATGGCCACCACAGTTTCCACTCATCCGCGGGTGGAGAGCCGAAAAAGATTACCTCAGATTTCTCAGGGTTACATTTAAGCTGGTTTAACCTCATCCAGGGAAAAAATCTTCGAAAGACATAGGTTGATCTTTTCACCTTCGAAGTCTGCTCCCTTGTCGCAGGTGAACAGAAGCTGCGTATCATCTGCGTAAGAGATAATTTTAGCGCCACACACTTCTGCCAGAGGAGCCATGGGCGACATGTAAAGGTTGAAAAGAGTGGGGCTCAGTAACGAGCCTTGAGGAACTCCCACTTTCAGGGTAGGGAGGGAAGCAGCGAAAGGGGGAGTCCAAACTTCCTGGCATCTGTCCACCAGGAAGGAGGAAAACCACTTCAGAACCGTGCCGCCAAGACCACAGTCCTGTTACCTGTTCAGGAGTCTATCATGCGGCACGGTATCAAAAGCTGCAGAGAGGTCCAATAAAATAAGCATGGATTTCCCCCCGGTCGAGCTTCTCCTTGATACACTCAGAGACTTCAAGAAGAGCTGTCTCCGTAATATAATTGGATCTAAAACCCGACTGGCTCTGATGAAGGAGATTATTTTTTTCAGCGAAGTCGGAGATCACTGAGTTGACATATTTTTCCAAGGTCTTGGAGAAAAAAGGCAAAAGTGAAATAGGTCCACATCCAGTGGGCAGAGTTTCAGCTTAAGCCACGTGGTGCCACCTGGCCCTGATGGAGAGATGTTGCTGGTGGAAAAGGTTTTGTACACGCCTGGCACCTGGAGGGACACTCATAAGTTAAAAATTAGATTTCCACTAGAAATATTATTACCAAAGGTAAGTAATTTTTCTTCTTCTTATATACCGTCTATTGCTACAGTTTTGCCACTTCTAAGACCTCTAAACAACAGGTGCTATCTTTACCTTATGCAATGGTACTCAAATTATTATCTTTGATGCCAGCAGGCCTAGATCAATCTTCCATCATTTCAAACTGATAACATCCAGGTCACAAAGGATTGTTAGCAGCAATGCTTAACTTGATGAACTTTTAGTCATGTACCTTTTCAGGTTTCTACTGGAGCTAACCTGCACTAGGTGAATTGCAGCAAAAAAGAAGGTGAGAGCAGTCCATGCCTAAGGGAGGTTTAAAACATTTTCCTTAGCTATGATGCTGACATATCATTTGATGTCCATGATCCCCAAATATATTCGCAAGGCCCAATATCTCACTTTCCCCCACTCACCCCTGGTGTTTCCTTTAGGGGTGTATGAAATTCACTTAATTTGCGTTAACGTAATTACACTGAATTTCAGGAAAATTATGCCCGGGCCTAGTTTTCTTTGTACTACTCAGGAAGCTCGAGGACCCAATAGCCTTCCCTTTCAGGTGATAAATGAAAGGATTTTGGTGTTTGTTTGCTGCAGACTTTCAAATATTGATTCCTGTGCTCTACTTTCTCCCATACTCAATAAATCCTGCCTCTGGCCAAGCATTGTTGTAAACAAAACATAACTGGGCAATGTTATCAATTTTAGATAACCAAGTGTTTGGTTGTACTGGAAAAATCCAGCATCTGCAGGATGGCAGACACATGCACATTGCACACACACACACACACACACTAAAATTCTGAAAAAATATTTGGAGAGAAATAATGGGCTAGACATGTAAGAGTGAAATTATGACAGATTTTAAAAATGGGAAGGTGGATTAGTAAACACATAGTCAAAGCAGGCTAAAGGAATCAGGGCAAAATAAGTGTGTGAGAAAAAATACTGTGAGTTGTCATTTAAAGATTGGTCCAATCAGTTCAGGCTGCACTGCTCCTGTATGCCACAGAACCAATACAGATAAGAGTACTATTAATGGCTTTTGTAAGGGCACAGAAGAGCTTTAAAACATTTATAGCAACTTCGCACACCAATCTAACCCCATAGAACCCATCGCTAACCTACCCAACACCGACAAAGACAGCCACCTGACCAAATGGACAACCCTGACCAGAAACAAAACAGCAGCAATCGTGTGGACCATTCACTCAGGGGCCCCAACAGACCTATGCCCCCACCACATCTACAACCTAGGACCATCACCAATCAGCCCCACACTGACCCACAACATCAACACCTCCATCACGTCTGCCAATTTCCCAGATGAATGGAAACTTGCAGAAATCACCACCCGCATTAAGAAGCTCACAGCTGACCCAAATCAATGGAGCAACTTACGACCCATCTCCCTGCTCTTCTATCCAGCCAAAGTGATTGAGAAGGACATCAACAAGCAACTCATGACCCACGTCGAACTTCACCATCTTCTAGACAACATTCAATCAGGATTCAGAAAAAAACACAACATCAAAACAGCACCAATCACTGCCACCGACGACATTTGATTCATCCTGGACCGAGGAGAACCTGCATCCCTCATCCTGCTCAACCTCTCTGTGGACTTCGATACTGTCGCCTATATCACCCTCATTAGAAGACTTCATGAGATGGGCATACAAGGATCTGCTTTCAAATTGATCTGTTCCTTTCTCATAGGAAGAACCTAAATGGCCAGACTGACACCCTTCACATTAGTGACCAGGAAACTGATATGCTGAGTCCCACAGGGATTGTTCCAGAGCCCCACCATTTTCAACATATACATGGCACTGCTCGCCAACATAATTTCATCACAAGACATCACCGTCATCTCCTACACCAATAATACCCAACTCATCCTCTCCCTGAACCAGAACCAACTTCACTGACTGCATGACCATGGTAGCAGACTAGATGAAAATCAACTGCCTGAAGCTCAACTCCGACAAGACAGAAGTACTGGTCTTTGACAACAAGACCTCCCAATGGGACTCCACCTGGTGGCTGTCAGAGCTAGGACCAACACCCACAGACCACAAAAGAAATCTAGGGATCATCCTAGACAACAAGCTCAACCTAACAGTGCAAGTCAATGCAGTGTGCACCTCCTACTGCCACATGCTATGCATGTTGCAAAAGATCTTCAAATGGTTGCCTCAAAACACCATGCAGATCGTTATGCAAGCACTCATCACCATCAGGCTGGACTTTGACAACACTCTCTATGCCGGAATCTTCAAACAACTCCTACACAGACTCCAGACCATCCAAAACACCACTGCAAGACTCATACTTGACCTCCCATGCCACACCCACATCATAGCGCACCTCACAGAGCCTTCCTGGCTTCCCAGTCACACGCGAAGCCAATTCAAACTTCTCACGCACACATACAAAGCCCTCTAAAACACAGGATCAGAATACCTGAACAGCCGCATTCACTTTCACCAAGCCACCAGATACGTATGCTCTGCCTCACTCTCACTCGGACACATGCCCAGCATCCAAAAAAGCAAAACTGGAGGTCACTCATTCTCCTACATCACACCCAAGACATGGAACGACCTCCCCCAATACATCAGAGCCTCCTCCTCGCTTCCTGAGTTCTGCAAGAAGCTGAAGACCTGGCTCTTTATAGAAGCACCTTGCGGACCACACACCTACACACCTGCTCAAGTGCCTGGATACCCTCTTGGGGGATTAGTGTGCTATACAAATCAACATAACATAGGAATGGAATGCTACCAAGGTGACGATCCAGTGGTTATTGTCGATTTAGGTATTACTTCATTGGTATCCAATATAGGTCCAGGAGGATCGGGTTCAAGCGAGATTTTTAGGAGATCCATGTAAAACTCCCTTACAGTGAATTTCAATGGAATTTACGTACATAGTCTGTCGTTATCATAAATATCTGTCAAGACCCAACTCTCCTGGATCTGCATTGGACGTGGCTGATTGACAACCATTATTTGCTGCTAAAGAAATACATATTGTTTATAGGGCCTATCAAAGGCGAATTTTGAAACTGAGATAACATTTAGGGAAAGAAGATGTGCGAGAGTAAGAACAAGGAGGGTCTGGTGGCTCAGTGGACTAATGTGTCCACTGCAGGGGCCTGTGTTCCACCTCGTGGTCACAGGTTCAAATCCGGGTGGGTCCACTCAGCCTTTCTTCCATCTGAGGTCGATAAAATGAGTACCATTGAGTTTGGTAACAAGAAACATCTGTTATTCAACGCCAAGATACCTACGGGTGAATGTGTGCTTTACAAATGCACATTTTATGTTATAAAGGTAAGGGCATCAAAGGATGGCAGGAAAGAAAAATCGAATGAGGAAAGGTTAGAAAGGGTCACTGAGCTAAAAGGAGAAAAAAGAGAATTAATAATGGGGAAGGAATGGTGGAAGAAACAAAAAGAAAATATAGTTATTGAAAAATGGAGAGACAAAAGTGGGTGTGGAGAGAAGAGCAAAGGTTGGGGAGACTATTTAGGGGGTTCGGGATGGAGAGCAGAAGAAAGCAGAGTATGAGAGAGGAGTAGGAGAAAGCAGAAAGAGCGAAGCTGTGGTAGAGAGAATAACGGAGTTTCAAGGGAATAGAGAAATGGGATACAGAGATGAAAATAGAGAGAGAAACAGAAGGGTAGAATAAAACATGAGACAGAGCTCCAGAGCGTCGCCGGAAGTGAGATGGATGTGAACAGAGGGAGAGGAGAGAGAGCGATTTGAATTGCATTAGGCCGCAGAGCACTTTATCAAACACACGTCACATCGGCTGCAATAACTTCTCAGCTCTGGGCCAGAGAATCCAATATTCCAGATATTGCTTTTAGATTAGATTTTTAGAAAAGCCGTGTAAGGTTTTTTCCCGTCCTCCGCGCTCCTTATCCGTATTCATATTAATGTTGGGCTTATTCATTCCAGTGCAAGCAAACACGGTATTTAAAACAGCAGACGAGAAAATCCAGCCAGAGTCAGCAGTTCGCAGCCACGGGGGTCCCAGGGCGCCTCTTACAGACCCTCCACGCGCCGCCTTTTATTTAATTTATCCGTGAATAATTCAGCAGGATATTATGAAACATTGATGCCAATGATATGATCCGCCGCCACATTAGGGCATAAACAACAGCGCGCTCGCGGAGAGTCGGGCCATTATTGAACATTAACATTTCAAACTCGCTTTTGAGTCCTCTCGACCAGAGGGAGGATGCGGGGACACCACTCCGGGGGGCAGGCCATCGGCACCAGACAAGCCCAGCATCAATACTGTAAAGGATAAAAATGAGGGGATGAAGCATTTTATCACGTGCAGAAAGACATAGGGGCATATTAGCAAGATCCACGTTAAAATTATCGCCGTTTTAGCGGCAGGAAACTGCCGCTAAAGCGGCGATAATGGAGCTTGCTAATATGCGTTATGGAATTCAATAGAAGCCCAGGTTAGATGTCCTGCACATCTAACCTGGGCTTCTATTGGAATTCTATAACACATATTAGCAAGCCCAATATCGCCGTTTTAGCGGCAGTTTCCTGCCGCTAAAACGGCGATAATTTTAACGTGGGTCTTGCTAATATGCCCCCTAGGCGGCTTATTTACAAGCCCCTTGCGCCGCCGGTGCGTCACGTTTTGTGACGCACCTGCGGCGCATTTTCCTGCCCCATATTTACAAGGACAGGAAAAGCCACCCTGCGTGGCTCTTCCTGTCCTCATAAATATTGCCTCTTTACACGCATCACTTTGCTTGGGTGTTGCTGTGGGTGTTCCCACGCAACACCCATGGAACCTGACACATTTCCAGATTTACGAGAAATTGTAAACCTGGAAATGCGTCTGAATGCTATGCTTCCCCAGGGGAGGCGTAGGGAGGCCAACGAGGAGAAATGTATTCATTTATCCTTGTTTTTTCCCCCTTTCTTTGCGTGTTGCATTCTGCAGCACACATAGAACGAGGAAATCACCTCTGGTGATTGTTTATGTGCAGGAAGGTGTCCCTTCCTGCACATAAACAATCATTTAGAAAAATGAAGTTTTGAAAGTTCTATGTGTGCTAATGCAGCACACATAGAACTTGCAAAACGTCATTTTTCTAAATGATTGTTTATGTGCAGGAAGGGACACCTTCCTGCACATAAACAATCATCCCCTTGATGCAGGCATCCTTGCACCATGGTGCAAGGGTGCCTGCGTCAGCGCATGGCAGCCAATTGTGCACCAGTGCAGGGGGAAAGTACAGGGATGTGACATTATTGTAAATATGTTGCATCCCTGTGCTTTGAAAGTGCCGCAGCGTGGTGCAGCCAAAGGGCTTGCGGTGCCTCGCTGCGGCACTTTCTTGTTAATGAGGCCCTTAGAACTTACTTGGTATTGGGATTTTACACTGTTTCTAGGCTAATGGAAATTATCTTTGAAAAGAGGGGTGACTGTATTCACTACTGAAAAAGGGGTATCTACAAATTTAAAAAGAAAGCACATTAGAGTTTCTGCAAAGTTATATATTTTTTAATTATCCCTTTTTACCAGTTCGCCTATTTTACCTTTGGCAGGACTATGTGTTTGTGAAATATTTATCATTGCAAACCAAATCCAGGAAAATGCTCGTGCCCTATTGTTGACAAAACTCTACACATTAGATGTTGCAAAATGTTAATTCTCAGGGCTGCAGGCTTGTAGAGATCTCAAAATACTAGGCTTAGGCCCTCACTGTGTGCGAGTCATCCAGAATTTACACTGGGGGGTGCTGAAATATTTAATAATCGCCATATACCTGCATCAGAAAATCTGGATGTTCTGAATTTTCTCCCGGAATTGGAAATAACTGCGCATCCGGATACACTGGGTCCTTTAAAGTGCATATTTTCTCTATGCCATGGGAGAAAACTGCAGACATTTTCCTTCTGTTCTGAGCAAGTTGAGTCCAGTGTGTCTCGGCCCAGAATTATTAGCTGGTGAGTTTGCAGACCCAGTAAATTGTGGGAGGCACAGTTCTCCCTGGAGTTATTGCGCCAGGTGATGAGGACCCTAGTGAGTTAGCACACCTGATGTTGGGGTGTTTATCCGGCCAGTGTCAGATTTATGTCCTTAAATCCCTTTCATTCCTGCTGAGACTAGTTAAGTGTGTGCCAATGAATTGGCAATAATGTCGCCTGTAAATTACACGGCCACAAATCTGCAATACCCAAAGTAAAATAGCTATTGTTAGCATGCCATGTTGATCAGTTCCCATGTAGATGGTATTTTAGCTACATCCATACAGGAATGCACAATGCTGGAATTGAATAGCTGGAAAAAAGTTAGTTACCTCGATATAACTTTTGTAGGGGGGTTTATCAGCACAGGTGCCAGCACATAAAGCAGAGACCAAGGGGCATATTATCAAGAACGGCGTTAAAAATTATCGCCGGTTTAGCGGCAGAACACTGCCGCTAAAGCGGCGATAATGGGCTTGATAATATGTCCTGGAGAATTCCAATAGAAGCCCATGTTCTGGTGTGAACATGGGCTTCTATTGAATTCTCCAGGACATATTATCAAGCCCATTATCGCCGCTTTAGCGGCAGTTTTCTGCCGCTAAACCGGCGATAATTTTAACGCCGTTCTTGATAATATGCCCCCAAGCTTGGCTACACAGGCAACATTTTGTTGACGAACATTGGTCCAAATCCATGTATTGCAAAGTGTGCTAGGCACATTGCTTGGAAAGTGATGTCTAGCTACTAGCATCCAGTACTGATGAGATGAATGAATGAATGAAGTGTGCTTCTAAAGTACTCTTTTAATCTTAGGTATTTTGTCACTATCAAAACTGAAAAGAGAACATTTAGACCTTTAAGGAAAAGAGCCATGTTTTGATGAATTTCTTGAGCTGGGGATATTTATCCACAGTTTATATTCCTGCTGGCAGGGAATTCCTGTATTTAGCAGTGAGCAGCGCAAAGGATCTGCCTCCCCATCTACTTCGTTTAACTCTTGACACCATAATGTCTGTGCTTTATGATGAACTAGGTTTTTTGAGAAGACAAGGGTACCCCAATATGTGAACCTGGGGTGGTGAGATATTTAGGAAACAGTGGTTCAGGTGTGGCCTAAATGGTCCAAAGCGAGAAAGTGACCCAGCAGGGAACACTTGGTTCTAAGATTTTGAAATTAATTCATGAGGGAGCAAAGGAAAGATCAAAGGAAGGTCATGTAGGTCAGATAAATGATAAACATTTATTTTACAATTTTTTATAGTATTCAGGTGCTCACATATATTTAAGTGAAAGGAAGCGTGACATGCAGGGTGATAGTGAGGTTTAAAAAGGCATCGCATTGACAACAGTATAATAAGCTCCACAGTTATTTTACAAGGAGTAATAGGAGTTCATGTTGTATGGTGGTCGACGGCGTTTCGAACCCAATAAGTGGGGTTCATCTTCAGGATAAGGGTGAACAAGCTGAATCTAAATAGGAGGTAGTGAAATGGGAAATATAATTAATCTAAAGACCCTCTGTGTATGCAAACAATCAATTTAATGCATTGATTGGGGCTCCCTATTATGCAACTAATCCGCACAAAACATGCATTTGGTTGAGGCAGCAAGGTAAAGCAGAATTAATGTTAAATAAAATTAAATGCCTTTATCAGTTAAGAATAGCGCGCGCTATGATACATAATGGCTCCCTGTACAACTGTGTTGGTGCTATGAGGCATTAAGTTGGTCAAGAAGGTGAGAGTAGAAATTTACTGCAGCTGTTTTTTATCATGGTCGCTAGCCCATTATTAACTAAAGTCACCATGGAAAAGGGGAGACTGGTGCATTGATAACAAGGCGCTTAATGCTAAGGATTATGATGAACTAGGGCACCTGCCAGGATCATATCAGTAAACATATTTCGAATAGTACCAGGCTCAATCGCATGCAGGGCTATGTGTGCCATGCACAGTGCCTTGACAATTAACATGTTTATGGATTGGTAGCCGCTGCAAAATAGTCAGCTGCTCTGCAAGAGATTGATACATGGGTATCCCCAGAAGTAAACAAGCTGCCATATTCTTGGCTATTTGTAAACATGCACATAGCAATTTAGTGGTACCTGAATATAGGGTTTTGCAGTAATCCAAGCGAGTGGCTATCAATGCCTGCATGACTGTTTCGCATGATGAAATGGGGATAGTCAAAAAGGTTTTTCTTAGCAGATGTAGAGAGATGATGCGACCATTTGAGCGACCTGTGCAGAGAATGACAAGTTTTTATCAAATACTGCAGCTAGGTTTTGTGCCAAACCACTGGTGTAGGTACAGCTCCCATTTCAGCTGGCCCCAACAGATTAGAAAAGATACTTGGAGGGGAGCTGAATATTAAAACCTCCGTAATGTCACCTTTTCATTTTAGGCAGTTAGACCTCATCCAACTAGCTACCTCCCTCAAGTAGTTATTAACTTTTTCTGCCACTGCTAGAGGATCTTTGGCGATATTGACCACAATTTGATTGTCATCAGCATTTGATGACACCCTAAAACCGTGGGAACACACTACCTCTGACACCGGAACGGTCTACAGGTTAAAAAGTGTTGGGCCAATTACAAAGCCCTGAGGAACACTACAGGGAAGCATAAATGGTTGTGACTTGAATGGTTTGCAAGCCACTGATTGGGTTCTTCCTGTAAGAAAGGAATACAAAAGCCGAAGGGCTTGATCCTTCATGCACAACTTAGAAAGTCAAGCCACGAGTACAAAGTGGGCTACAGTGTCAAAAGCCGTGGATAGGTCTATTAGAATCAGGGCAAGATGGCCTCCTACATCTAGAATGTTTCTAATCTCATCTGCAACCAACACCAGCACCGACTCTGTGTTGCCTGTGAGCTAACCAATTATGGCTCACCATCCTTAGCACTGGGTCTCGGTTTAGAGCTTTCTCCAGTGATGTTGCTAGTAGTGGTGAAAATGAGATAGATCTATCATTTTTCCACACCTTAGGTTCAGCATTAAGTTTTTTTAGAAGCAGAATTATGGTATCTTCTTTCCACAATTGCGGAAAGATGGGAGACTCAATGGCGAGATTACAGAGTAGTGAAAGTAGTTTTGTGTCAATATCCAGCACTCAATTCAAGATATATGGAGGGCAGAGATCCGATGTAGAGCCTGATTTAGAAGTCAGGGGGACCTCTTTGACTAAAGTCTCCACTATAGGTTTGAATTTATTGAAAACCAGATACCAGCTGTCCCCATCATCGACTATAAGGACCTGCTCAAGCTCAGGTAGAGTCTCTACTGGAAAATCATGGTAGATGGCTTTGATTTTGCCTTGAAAGAATTTGGGTAGCTCATTACACATCGCCTGAGATGGAGACAAAGTGGGCTTGTCACTGGGCAATAACAATTTGTTTATGACTGCAAAAAGCTCTTTCATGAGATTTTTGGAGCTCTCTATCATCTGAGCACAATAGGCTGCTTTCTCATTAAAAAGTGCCCTCTTATATTCTTGAATGCCTGCTTTATATATCGCTTTATCTGAGTCTATGTATTGGTTTCTCTAGATCTGTTCTAGCCATTTGCAATTCTGCTTCTCAACCTACTTGAGTACCAGGGGCCAGTAGGGTAGGATCTTCTGTGCTTCCCTGAATGTCACGGGCGGTCACATCTAAAGCTATAGTAACACTCCCCTCGCAGACAGCAGTCACACCCGGAGACATAGGCACTGGTGAATTCCTTTGCTTTAGAGTCATTTCTCTCGATCTTAACTTTTCCCTTTTGGGTTGCGGGCTGCCCTGCTTTGATCCTGTTGCCTGGAGTGACTCTTTTTGTGTCCACGTCATCGTCTCACCATGGTGGGACTCGGAGTCCCAGGGTGCACCACACCATCCCAATCAGCATCAGCTGCCGTGGGGGGAGGCGTGACCATTGCGCTATAAAGCGCTGCCTCGACCCTCGCGGCGCGGGACGCGCGCAGGCCACGCCCGGGCCAAGGGCGGGCCCGTCTGTGCCCGTCCGAGACCGTAAGAGGCCGGGCTGGGCCACCTCCCTAAGAACTTGGTCAGGGTGACAATTTGTGTTCAGTTCGTTATTGTTTGGCTAACATTATATTGTGTTGAATACCCACTGTCATCATGAGCAAGCGTAACTTTAGTACAGGCAAGGGTGTTGTAGGGACCCTAGATGCTTTTTTACTGAGGGCAGAATCGGCCCTCATTAATGAGATCAAGCTTACAGAGCGAAGGTTATCCCTTGAGCCCTTACCTTCTCAGAATAGACTTTCCTTGACTCCTGCACTTATTGAATCCCCTATGGTGATCAACCATGATGTACCTCCATCTCGGATTAGCCCGTCACCACATATCGTATTAGATCCAGTGACAGATATTGTCTCTTTTTCATCTACTGACTCAGAATCTAGCCCTGTGAGACCTAAAGTCACCACCAGAGGGCAGAAAGCCAAACTTAGGTCGGATCGTATTACTGAACCTCCCCCAAACAAAAGGAAGAGTCGAGGTATACAGAAACAGAGTAAACCCGTCCAAAGATTAATTGGGAAGAAAGCGAAACCCGCTATAAGTGTAAGTGAATCCATTGAGGGTACCTCTAACTCCACTGCTCAAAGCATGTCAGGGAAGCCAGTCGACAGCACACAAGAGGGGAACTTCTGGGGAAGACTCGAAACTACGATGTCAACCTTATTGGAACCAATTCTGCTAAAAATAAGCACCGTAGAAGCCAGATTAATTAAGGTGGAGGAGCTGGTTAGTTGTAATTCTTCGGCTATACCGGCAGTCACCTCTAAGCCAAGTACAGGCCCGCCAAATATTATGGGGACAGGTACGGGGGCTGGCCAGTCTGTTATCATCATTGCAAACGGACAGGCACAAGATAAGAGCAGTCTTAATAACACCGCACCTAGTGCAGTGAATACCCCTGCTTGTACTGGTCAGATTCCTCCTAGACCAGGACTTTCTGTAGTAGCAACTAACAGTTCAGCTAGTTTTGAGAGAGGAGCCCCAGGGGTTAGAACACATGGCAGAAACGAGGAGCTGGAGAGAGGCACAAACCTCCAAGAACATCAAGCTAAATCTTCTAATCCCACACGACATTTAAACCTGCCCCCAGAAGCAACCCCGTATACGGTTGTCTTGGCTAACGTCCCTTCCTTACCCCACAATGTCTTTGAACATTGGTCGACTCTAAGGAACAAGTCACTACATTTTTGAGTTCAAGGACTGGTATTAAAATCTCCCTTTTTTCTGAATTTAAAATGGTACGGAGAATAGGGTGGGTGGGTCCCTCACCCAAATCACTACGTGGAGATTGCGTTGTGTTATCCTTTAGTTCGCCTTTTCTGGTGCACGAAATCCTAGAGAGGGGAAATAATGGGCCTATTAACCTTAATGATATTAATATACTACCACTTGATTTTTTTAATCAACCACCTAATCCCCCCAACTTTCGAGGCTTTATGCATACAGGAGGCAATCCCATGGAGACCAAGGAGCTCAGATTTTCAGGCCCGGTGCGCAATCGCTTCGATGCTCTGAACTCTATGGAAGACATTGATTGACTGAACTTGGGGATCCCTGTTTGCCCCCATCCTAAAGCCAGTAGGTCTAATGACGGGGCCAACTCTGGATTGACCTCAACTGGAAAAGATGATCCCCTGCCTACATATAATAGCAGAAGATATAGAGATGTGGTCCTTAGGACTGCAGACCCGGAGCTGAAAGTCTTTGCCGATCCCCAGGGTCCTTTAAATGCTTCCCTCCAATACAGCAGTGTAATTGAGGATCCACTCGGGATTATACTCCCCACTACTTCTTCAGATAATGGTAAACCCGCTCTTTGTAATATCGTTTCTTGGAACATCGCGGGTATTTGCTCTAAGTTAGGCAGTAATTTGTGGTGGGATTTCATCTTACAATCTGAGGTTTTGTGCTTCCTGGAAACTTGGACTAAGGAGGCGATTCACTTGAATGGGTTTAGGACGTTTCACACCCCAGCATTTGACGGACTGAGTGGTAGGGCTAAGGGTGGCTTGTGTACATATATATCGAGCAGTATGAATGTAAATAAGATAATGATGCTTGCTAATGACCACTATTACCAACTGGTTAGATTGGATATAGATTCTAAACACTCTATAGTCCTGACTAACTTCTACAACAACATTCCCCCAGAGCAAGTAGGAACTGTTGTAAAAAATATGTTGCAATCGCTAAAATCTGTGGGGAAAAGCAAGGTAAAGGACACAATGCTAATATTAGTAGGGGATTTTAATTGTGGGCTATGTCCCAATGCTGGGGACAATTTATGTGGAGCCTTAAACGAAGAAGGGGCATGTTTATCCCACTTTCGGCAACTTAATTTTAGGGGAGCAATTCAATGAACTAATCTTCAGCCTTGATTTGGGCTTTGTTAATGAACTATGCCCAGTACCTATTTCCATGCCCTGGACATTTAATGGCAGAGGTCTTTACTCCACTATTGATTATGTCTTAATATCAAGCAGTTATGCACATTGTCTCCATTCCTTTTATGTTTCAGGGAATGCGCTTAGTGACCATTTCCCTCTTTGCTTAGCAATAATACTACCCTCTAGAAAAACCTTTGGGTCTAATAACAATGATCAGTTGTTAGAAAATCTAGTCATTGAGAGTGTCAACGGGTATTCTCTGTGCTGGACTGTGATTGACCAAGCAGCATTAGTTACGACAGTGGTGGGCAAATGTAAACATGCTATAGAGACATGTTTGAGTGAAACAGCCGCTCCAGACAACATCTTAGCCTCATTCTTAGCGATTTCTAATGTAATACAAGAGTCCCTCCTTAGATGTAAAAGCAGTACTAGGCACCAGAAGGGATGGTTTGACTCTAGCTGCACCCAAGCCTATTCCCACCTAAAAAAAGAGCTGCATAAGAGTCAGAGAAATCTGCCCAAGATAAGGTTGGCCAGAGTGGAATACAAGCAAGCAATTAGGGACAGAAAAACCACTTTGAAAAAGGAGGCTTGGGAGGCATTACACACGGCCTCTATAGCAAAAGATAGTGCAGCATTCTGGAAAGCAGTTAAGGCACCTTTTCTGTATAGCGAGGTTGGCCCGTCCATTGAAATTGCAATCAGTGAGGAACAATGGATTAACCACTTCTCACGAGTATACAGTGGTGAGGGAAATCCTGTTGTGATGAACAACCATGCTCGGGAGGTTCAAAACTTGAACCCTTCCCTCCAGAATCATGATCTGTTGTTCACTCTGGATGAGGTGGAGCGGGCACTTTCTGTCAGTCAGGGTGGCAAGGCCCCCGGACCAGACGGAGTCCCAGTAGACCTATTTAAAGCAAATATTTCTCTGTGGG
Organism: Calotriton arnoldi; assembly: GCA_963921515.1. Taxonomy (NCBI): domain Eukaryota; kingdom Metazoa; phylum Chordata; class Amphibia; order Caudata; family Salamandridae; genus Calotriton; species Calotriton arnoldi. The sequence goes on along the minus strand of CAWUFW010003512.1, from coordinate 1,709,000 downwards.
GGCCTATTATAGTTCAGGTGCTTACCGCCAGCTGCAGCACTACTTTTTACCTACCTGGGTAGAATCCACGATTGTGCCCATTTTTAAAAAGGGGGACAGACAGGACCCGGGGTGCTATAGGCCAATCTCCCTATTGGATGCTATAACAAAAGTAGCGGGCAGAATAATTTTAGAACGCCTCCAGGGTTGGGCTGAGGAGACCTCTGTTCTATCTGACCTGCAATACGGCTTTCGAGCCGGTTTGGGGACGGTGGAGCAGGGCTTAAATCTCTCTATCCTGGTGGGGAAATACACGAGGTCTAAGAAGGGGAACCTGTTTTTAGCGTTTGTGGACCTCACGGCCACATTTGACTGTGTGGTCCACAGCAAGCTCTGGTCGTTTTTAGAAGTTATGGGAGTTGATGTTCAGATCATTCATTTTTTAAAACGTTTTTATAGTGATGCCAGGGCACGTGTGCGCTGCGGCTTGAAGGGCGAGTGCTCGGCCGCCTTTCCGATAAGGAGCGGAGTCAGGCAAGGTTGTGTCCTGGCCCCGTTCCTTTTTAACCTTTACATCAACGGATTGGGGGAGGCTCTTCTTAAAGATAATCAAGACTTCCCGCAAGTGGCCGGACGCCCAATACCAGCACTCCTGTACGCAGACGATGCAGCGCTGATGTCCCGCACACAAGTAGGCCTTCAGAGAGTATTAGATAGCTTTTCTCATTTTATGAAAGATCTTGGTTTAAGAGTAAATTCCTCTAAAACTTTTATTATGCGTTGCGGCCATGGCATCAAGAAATCCAAAGATATGTTTGTGTCAGGACAGAAGATTGGGGTAACCAAGAGGTTTTCATATCTGGGCATTCTTTTTGCCCATAACGATACCTGGGCACAAGTAGTCGCAGCGAAAAAATTGGTACTCCTACGAACAACATCTGCCCTTACCACCTTTGCCAGGAAACTGGGCAAAAGACCACCTGAGGAGCTCATTACAATTTATAAGGCAAAGTGTCTTTCAGGGGCAGTGGTCTGGGGGTTTACCAATCTGCTTCCTATCCAACGAGCAGAAAATTATTTCCTAAGATACATTTTATCTGTTCCTAATGGTACTTCAGCGTGTATATGCCATGCGGAGTTGGGACTCTCCTTCATCTCTGATTTAATAAAGCTTGAGCCTGTGCTATTATGGCACAGGCTCTGGACCAAAGAAGAGGCAAAATTAAACAGAGATATTCTTCTGGATACCTTGAAATTGGAAGGGGCTTTGAGGATCCCATGGATAAGATATGTCCACAACTCCTTAAAAGATCTTGGCCATCTAGAGTATTTTACTAATCCCAGTACCATCCGGTCAATAACCAGGAGGGAACTAAGAAAAGAGGGAGTTCTGCTGTTGGATACCATTAGAATGTCATCCGAGATACTAAAACCCACAGTCCTGCACAATCAATTGATTTTAACTTCTTTTAATATTCAACCCTATTTAACTTTTGTACCAGGCGTTTATGACAGGTTTCTACTAACTCGATTTAGGTTGGGGGTTTTTCATAGATTAGTCACCCTTCCTAAGATGAATGACTGGTCTCAAGACCTGCGACCATGCCCTTGTGATAATATTTCTGCTCAATCTACGATTCATGTTGTCCTTTTTTGTAGATTTTATTCCCACGTAAGGAGTAAGTGCTTAGTACCTATCTTAAAATGGCTCGGGCTCCGACAGTGTCGACCTGCTTTCTTGGCCTTACAACATCTGGATAATGAGCACAGTGTCTTTAGGATAGTAACTTTCCTGAAGAAAGTGCTGAGCCAAAGAAAATGTATGCTTACTTGATTGTTTTTTAGATGGACGAGGGCTTTGTCAGTTTAATTCAGTTTTAATGTTTTTTTTTAAGAATTGTAGATCAATTCATTTTAATTAATATTTTATATGAAATTTCTACTGCATGTAATGACAAATGTTTTACTCTGTTTTATTGTGCTTTTATGATTGTCTGATATAACAATCGAATAAAGCCTTCTTTTGACTTTGACTTTGACTATAGTAACCAGTTATTAAATGTGGTTGCTGCTACTTCCACGTTATTATCCATAACTAGAAGTTTCGTTTCCAAGGCCGTGGTCAGGCTCCCTCTTTTCACCTTGCCCCACTAGAGGACTTGCTCTGTCAGTGGTGGAGTCGTTAATTTATTAGTTGCAATATACATTTGTAAATGCCACATGATCAGATCAAATGACTAGGAATGGAGGGCATAATGTTATTTGGCTGTGCTTGCAGTAGAAAGCAAGAAGAAAGTGACCCACCCGGTGAATTGGAAAATCTACCAACTGGGTAAAACCAACTGGGTAAAACCCAGCTCCGCAGAGATAGAAATAAAGGCTTGATTATCAGCCAACTCCAAGTGGCAATTTAGATCCCCTAATACAGTTAGGTTAGGTTTATCCAGCACCTCTTCTAACGGGGACCCCAGTGATTAGTCAAAATTAGACCTAAGGTCAGGGGGTCTGTAAACAAGCACCGCCGAAAATGAACTTAAGACATTCAAATCCAGCGAGAAAATAAAAGCCCCTAATTGTGGTGTCTCTACCCTGGAAATATCACCCTTGAACCTATCACTGAAGACTATCGCCAGACTTCCTCCCAATTTGTTAACCATATCCTGTCGCAGAATAGAGAATCCTGCCAGGATGGCTGTGGCCAAACCCAGGCCAGACGAATAACGTGGCATGTTTTGGTAAATACGAGCGCTGGTTTATGCGTTTGCGAAAACTGTGCAAATTGAAACATATTTAACGATGGGACGAGTATTGATCTGGAAGCTTAAAATAGCATTTTCTTTAGCACTCTGCTCGTTGTTACTAAATGAGAGCACGAGTGGGGTAACCTGATCCCTCGTGGCATCTGTAGAAATAGAATAACCACAATGCTGGCAGCACTCTTACTCCTTTCCCCAGGTTAAATACTAAACAAAATAGACTGGAGACTTACCATAAGAATTTCATGCCAGGGGGGCTGCTTTTGGGTACACAGCCCACTGTCTCCTGTCTGGGTCAACTGGCCCAGGGGTTCTGCTGCTTGTCCTGTCCGGGAGCTGACGGGCGCAGACGGGCTTGCCTTTGGCGCGCCAGTGGAACGCTTGATGCGCGCATCCAAGCAGCGCACATCAGAAAATAGGCAGGTGTGATTGCTTATGTGGACTAGCCACTAAAGGGCGCCCAAAAAGGCACCTTTCAGTTGGACAACCAAGAAAGCGGCAAAATCGATCTCCACCCGCAATCAGAACACAGACCGTGAAGGAATTCAACAACAGTAAAATACGAAAACATGTCAAGATAAAAGTGGCAGTAATGAGATAGAACACAAATTAGTCAGCAGCAAGCAAAGCGATGTAAAATATTGAACAGAAGTACAGCATGCATTTATTGAGCGGAGCCCCACCTAACAAAGTTCAGATTTCATCTCTTAAAAGTTCAAAGCATTTTCTAAAATAATTTATATACGTAAAGCTCTCCTCAGAGAAAGTAGTCTATAGTGCAAAGTCTCAATCTGTAACAGTCTTGAAGTTGTGAGTCTTCAATGTAAGTTTGAATGGGGTTGTTGAGCATAAATCTTACAGCAGACTCTGGACCGTTATAGGCCTTTGACAGAGTAGGCGTGAGAGAGCACTTGTGAGATTATGAGTTGTACTTTTCAGGGTGTTAGAAATGGGGGTCTCTAGTTGGAAATGGTTTGCACCTTTGTCCAAGTAGGGACCCTTGCTTCTAGCCAGGGTAAGGGAGTTACGCCCTTAGACAACTCCTGCTCACTCCATAGGTAGCTTGGCACGAGCAGACAGGCTTATCTCAGAAGCAGTGTGTAAAGCATTTGTGCACACACAGTAATACAGTAAAAGCACTGCAAATGGACACCACAGCAGTTAAAAAAAATAAGTGATCTTTATCTAAACCAAACAAGACCAAAGTGACAAAAATCCAAAATACAGTTATCAAAAGGTAAACACAATTCTGCCCATAGCAAACTGTAGATGCAACACTTTCAACACAAAGAACCTTGGATGCGTCAAAATCATAAACAAAAACAGCCACAGGGAAGGTGATGTTTCGGTTCCTTATGCACAGGGAAGGTGATGCGTCGATACCTTGCTCCAGGGGAGGTAATGCTTTGGTTTTTTACTGCCACGCAGGGGAGGTGATGCGTTGGTTCCTTACTGAAAAGGAGGTGATACGTTGGTTTCTTACTGTACGGAGAGGTGATGCATTGGACTTACTGTGGCCCTGGCGTTGTTGTAGACTTGGCACCCCGGTGCGATGCGTGGGGATTCGGGGATGCGGCGGTTCTTGATGCGGCGGCGACAACGACGATGCGTTGATCTCTCCAGCCGCGGTCCCATGATTAACCCTGGGCATAATACTTTGCTACGCTCACGAAGCATGCAAAGTTTGTGCTACTACGCACTACGCAAATTGCACGTAGCAGAGTGAATAACTGTACTAATAAACGTAGCGTAGCAGGAGTATAATAAACTCCTTCAAATGCTTTGATAAAGCAATTTTTATGCTAAAAAGCATATAACCAATTCACAAAAATGAATGTTGACAATAAAATATCAAGCAATGAGAGAGGTGATGATTTTGGAGTCCCCCTAACCTAGGGGAGGACCAAGCAGATGCCTTGAACACAAAAAGCATATCATGTGAACGATTCAATGGTGGTCCCTTCCTCCTAGGACCACCCCAAGCACAGTTATGGGCAAAAATACAATCCCAACCAAAGGCCCTGCAAAGCATTATGGGACGAGATTAGCAGTGGGCAGTGAATATTATAGTGTCCAATATCAAAATAATTCTACAAAGAGCTGCAGTTCAACTAGTCGTCACTGGGTGTCGTCCCTCAAGAGTGAAATGCAAAAGTATTGAAAACCTTTCATGAAGCTTTTGCATTTGACTCGTGAGGGACGACACCCAGTGGCGACTAGTTGAACTGCAGCTCTTTGTAGAATTATTTTGATATTGGACACTATAATATTCACTGCCCACTGCTAATCTCGTCCCACAATGCTTTGCAGGGCCTTTGGTTGGGATTGTATTTTGCCCATAACTGTGCTTGGGGTGGTCCTAAGAGGATGGGACCACCACCTAATCATTCAATAAGATGTGCTTTTTGTTTTCAAGACATCTGCTTGGTTCTCTCCCTAAGTTAGCGAGGATACCAAAATCATCACCTCTCTCACTGCTTTTTGTTTTCACTTTAGTGAAATGACTATATGCAATTTTAGCATATAAAGACAGAGATATTTATTTTATCTTAACTTGCACTGTACAAGTTTGCTTTTGGTAATTATTGTACAGTGCAGTGAGTCAAGCACACAGCTAGCACTACGCCCAGGCTTAATAATAATAACAAACTCCTTCAAATGCTTTGATAAAGCAATTTTTTATGCTAAAAAGCATATAACCAATTCACAAAAATGAATTTTGACATATCAAGCAATGAGAGAGGTGATGATTTTGGAGTCCCCTAACCTAGGGGAGGACCAAGCAGATGCCTTGAACACAAAAAGCATATCATGTGAACGATTCAATGGTGGTCCCTTCCTCCTAGGACCACCCCAAGCACAGTTATGGGCAAAAATACAATCCCAACCAAAGGCCCTGCAAAGCATTATGGGACGAGATTAGCAGTGGGCAGTGAATATTATAGTGTCCAATATCAAAATAATTCTACAAAGAGTTGCAGTTCAACTAGTCGTCACTGGGTGTCGTCCCTCACGAGTCAAATGCAAAAGCTTCATGAAAGGTTTTCAATACTTTTGCATTTCACTCTTGAGGGACGACACCCAGTGACGACTAGTTGAACTGCAGCTCTTTGTAGAATTATTTTGATATTGGACACTATAATATTCACTGCCCACTGCAATCTCGTCCCATAATGCTTTGCAGGGCCTTTGGTTGGGATTGTATTTTTGCCCATAACTGTGCTTGGGGTGGTCCTAGGAGGAATCGTTCAATAAGATGTGCTTTTGTTTTCAAGACATCTGCTTGGTTGTTGGTTCTCTCCCTAAGTTAGTGAGGATACCAAAATCATCACCTCTCTCACTGCTTGTTAACTTTTGTTTTCACTTTAGTGAAATGACTATATGCATTTTTAGCATATAAAGACAGAGATATTTATTTTATCTTAACTTGCACTGTACAAGTTTGCTTTTGGTAATTATTGTACAGTGCAGTCAAGCATACAGCTACGCACTACGCAATTTGCATAGCTACGTGTAGTTGAAGCTGTACTTCACGTAGCTACGTGAAGTGCTACTACGCAAACTACGCCCGGGCTTACCCATGATGCGTCAGCTCTTGCAGTCGCGCAGCGTGGCCTGCGTCGTAGTTGGTGCAGTGATCTCGGATTTCGGAGAGTGGTGTACGAGACTCGGCATGCAGTGATTTCTCCAGCTGCTGTCAGGCGCTGCATCGTTTTCTGCAGCGGCACGGTGGCGATGCGTGGGAATTCTTCCCGCACGGCGTTGTTGTGTCGGAAACCGGGACGGTTGCGTCACACTTCTTTAGTTGCATCTCTTTTCTCAGCTCCCAGCAGCAGGAAAAAACTCCAGAGGTCCAACACAGGAACATGCACCCCTTGGCAGGTCAGAACTCCCAGCAATGGAGTTCAGGGAAGCTGGTGGTGAAGTCTTAGTATCCCTGAGATATCAGAAGAAGAGGCAAGCTCTGCTTCAAGCCCTTGGAGATGTTCTGCAAGCAGGATACACAGCAACGTCTTTGTCCTCTCCTTGGCAGAAACAGCCACTGCAGGCCAACCCCAGACAGCACACAGCAAAGGGGCAGTACTTCTCCTTCAGCTTTCCCAGCTCTTTTCCTTGGCAGAGGTTCTTCTTGAGTCCAGAAGTATTCTTAAGTTCTGGGGTCTGGGCCCCAATATTTATACTCAATTTCGCTTTGTTCTCTTGGGACAGAGAGGCTCTGTGCTCAATCAAAACCAGTTCTGTTCTCCCTTGTCCGACTTCCCAGCAGGAGGTGGAGACAGCATTGTGTATGGCAGACAGGTTCTATTCAGGTGCAAGGAAATCTACCATTTCTCTAAATGCAGCCCAGGTCTATTCAGCTCAGCCCTGACTAATCCAGGAAAGGCAGGACACACCTCAACCTCTCCAGTGGTTGTCTGAGTGAATGCACATCCCCAGCCCCTGTCACTCCAAAGGCAGACAGTCAATCCACAAACCAGTAGAGGCACACACGATGGCTAAGCAAGAAGATACCCACTTTCTGAAAGTGATATTTTCAAACATACAATATAAAAATCATCTTTACTCAAAGATGCATTTTTATATTCTGAGTTCACGCATACTAAACTCCATCTTTCTACCTTGTACCAATGGGAAGTTATATTTATAAGATGTTATAAATAAACTCAATTCTATCCTAAGGGACAGAGAGCCTTTTCATAGTGAAAAACGAAATACACTGTATTTCTCTAGCAGGACATGTCACACACACCAGTACATGTCCTACCTTTCACATACACTGCACCCTACCCATAGGGGTACCTTGGGCCTACCTTAGGGGTGTCTCACATGTGTTAAAAAGGAAGGTTAGGGTCTGGCAAGTGGGTGCACTTGCCAGGTCGATATGGCAGTAGAGACTGCACGCAGACACTGCAGTGGCAGGTCTGAGAACCCTTTGAAAGGCTGCTTGTGTGGGTGGCACAATCAGTGCTGCAGGCCCACTAGAAGCATTTGACTTGCAGGCCCTGGGTACACACAGTGCACTGTACTAGGGACTTAAAGGTAAATCAAATAAGCCAATCATGGAAACACTAATCCATAACCATAATTTACATGGAGATCATATGCACTTTAGCACTGATCAGCGGTGGTAAAGTGCCCAGAGTCATAAAGCCAACAAAAACAGGTCATAAGCAGGAGGCCAAAAAGCAAAAAGTCTGGGGATAAACCCGCTGAAAAAGCCAGGTCTAACACAGGTGAAAGCGAAGTATGGAAAATTTGATCTCCATCTATCATGTAGAACAGTGGTTCTTAACCTGTGGTCTGGGGACCCCTGGGGGTCTGCAAAGCCTACTCCGAGGGTATTCAACTACTTTGAAAATTAAATAATGTTAAGAGAATAATAAAGTGTTTACAAATAATGAAGCAAAATGTAGAATTGAGAATATTAAAACATTCTGTAAATGTAAAGGAACTTGAAATTGGAGGCTAAAAAGGAAGTTAGCATCCTCAGATTGATTAATTGGGCAGTGCAAGTGCATCAAACAGAATATATTATGGACAATGAGTGGCCTCAATTCAATTTAGAACAGCTAGAACCTTCCCATTAAAATTTAGATGTTTTATATTTGTATGTGAATAAAATAAAATATTTCATTATTTTTGTTTATTTTTGATGAATGTTTGTTTCTGTATTTTTTAAGTATTGTTTTGTGGTTGGAATTATTGAAAATGCTTAGGCCGGGGTCCTGGCATCCGGTAATTACTCAGTGAGGGTCACCGGATTCCAATAATAATTCAGTGGGGGTCCCCAAGTTCCAGTACTGATTAAGTTTGGACCCACAGAAGTCAAAAGGATAATACCCACTCATGTGGAAGCTTCACTTTATATATTGGTTAACTCTGGTTATGACTGAGACATTGAAGTCCCTGATTACCCCTGGATTGCTCACTTGAGTTCAGTTGTTTGTCAGTTGCCCTAGTTGTTGAGGTCATGCTGTTGATTAGTTGTGTTTGATCCATTAGTCACATCAGAGTGTTTTAGTTTCTGACATGCCTATTGTAAGGTAGTTGGATATCATCCATTTTTCACAGCTCGGAGGCATTGTCTAATTGAGTAAGAGTCAAAGAATGGATCAGTTTTCAAGCTTAAGTATTTTTAATACTAACAGGGGGATATTAGGTTTTGCACAGGGCTAAGGTAAATGTTGAAGAGGAGGTGTGCGATGGTAGAGCCTTTCTACACACAAGTTTAGAAGCAGAATGGTGCTGATGTTAATTAAAAAAATGAGGTCATGATCGGTCTGATAGAAAGGATGCAATTCAGTTTAGTTCCGTTCCTTCCACTCTAAGGTTGTCAAGTCTCTATAGAAGCCTGGGTTGGTGAACAGTATAATAGACACAGGAGGGGTCAAGTAACAAGAGAGCTGATAATCTATATACATACACTGTAGTTATAAGATCAAGACTTATGATTCTTTATCATAGCCATGCCAGAATAAATTTTGGTGATCTGAGTGGATGTTGCAACTCCACCCTTCAGGCGTTTGGAAATTGCCTAAACTGAGAGAATTCTGAAATTATTAAGTTTCATTCCTTCTCTACATTATTCCCTTTTTCCATCCTTCTTTTGGTCTTTTCTATCTTGCTTTCCATCTTTCTTTCTTGTTGTCTTTTCTGTACTTCCACCCACCCACCTACTCATCCATCCATCCACACACCCACCAGTGGAGAGGGAGGGAGTGGGACTGAAACTGCTGGTGGGTGAAAAGTAATGAAGGTGTGCTATGTAAAGATCAAGGGCCAATAGTGAAGATTCCTTCTGCTGTGTGTCTGAGTTATAAGTAGTGTCTTTGGTAATACCTTTTACTTCACGGCTTGTCAATGCTTGCCCTTTTTCCTCTGAACTGGTGTTTGTGATCTTGAGGCCGCTTGTCAGCTCGGCTGGCCTTCCATCACCACTCCTTCTTCAGGTTTCCTGTCTCATATTCAAGTGTCTTGGCCATTGTCAGATCTGCAGACCACAGGCCAACTCTTCAGGCCACAGGTCAGGTCTCCAGGACATATGGCATGTCTCCCTGAAGAAAGCTAAGCATCAAGTTGTTTTGCTTATTAGCTTTCCTGGCATCATTTATCTTTTCTCACTACCTCCTTCTGGGCCTTTCTTAGGAAGAGAAGGAACTGAAACATCTACTCTGCTCTCATTTAAAGGGCGAGAGGTGAGTCTTCCTGCATGCGTGTGCCATGTAGGCAACATGAATGATTGGAAAGAGTAGATGCTTAAGTCAATGATTATTCATTAGGACACAAATATAATTTTGTTCAGTATCCAAACAACATCACAATTACAGGAGCCAACTGAACACCTATGGAGTGAATAGACCATATAAGGAAACATATTAATTTAGGAAAAACATAACATTGAGGAAGATGCTCTCTACTAGTACAGATGCATAGTTAGAGTTGCCAGCTATGCACTATATATGCTAAATTTCTCTATATAGTCAATGTGATTTACTTATTGCTAAGGGCCTGATTTATTATTTGGTGGGTGGCGCTCCATCCGTCAGGGTACATGCATCCCGAGAGATCCATGTTCTGCAGCGGTCTCTACTTTCCTGCCTACTTTGGCTACCTTGTGTGCCTGTGACAGAGCCATTAAAATGACATGCATAAATACACTAAAAATATGTAAATGTCACACATGTGCATGCCAAAAATGTGGCAGCTATGAAAAGGGCAGGGAGTGGCACTTGCTGAAAGACAGGCTTAGCTTTGCTGGAAATTCCTGCCTTTTTTAATATACCCCAACAGAGTCTGTGTCACCACGTGGAAAAAAAAATATCTGTGTATGTTAAGGTGGAGCGAACTGGCACGGGCACAACAAGGGATTTTTTTTTTTTTGCAGGAAACTATAGCGGCTGAAGAGGTTTATCCTAAAAAGCATTTGTTGAATGACTAGGTAATTTAAATATTGCTTTCTAACAAAAGGGATTTTATTAAGGCCGTATTGTGCTGAATTTTGATGGCTAAGAGGTTATACATCAGCTGCTTGCAATATTGGTGTTATTGAGCAGTCAGACACACTTCATAGGGTGATAGGCTGACATTACATCTAAAAGGTGTTGTTTTGTAACAAGGGTTACTCGCAAGTTTTTTGGCAAAAGCTTAATTGGGTGGTCCATCACAAATAACTGGGGCTGTTTAGTACTAGCAGAATGCCCACACTACAAGTAGAAAAGAAGGCAGGGGCACACGATTTACACATGGTTGAGGTGATTGGTCAGCTTATTGAGGAATGGCTGTCTTTACTTCACGTCTTAGATCAAGCAGACCCTAGCCCACAACCAGGAACTAGTCCTGAACCCGCACCGTTTAACACTGGGGACTTGGAGGAACATCCCAGAAGAACTAGTGTCCCACCCAATACAGCTTTTCCACCACTGTTTAAGCAGGCAGAAAAGCTCTCATGGGGGTGAGGGGGCGGTGGTTGAGCCAAACAAGGTCACAGGCCCACACACTTCTCCATTCCAGGCCCCCAAGCCAACCCATAGCCAGCCTGCCCAAGCCAATTGACAATTGGTGAAGGAGAGTCAGATGACACTACACGATAGGGGAGGTGCAGGAGGGTAAAGTGAATTAATTACCTTGTGATCAGCTTGAACTGTGCTTTTCCACGGCTTTTGAGATTGGGTAGTGCATAGGCAGTGTCCCAAGCAACTGGGGGTGACACCGTAACTGTCTCTGAGATCCTTTCACAAAAAGCTTCTATTTAACAGCCTGACAGAATGCCGAGCATTGTTGGAGCATCAGGCAGCTCATTCCAGCCCTGGGTATTGCCTGCAGGAAAGCATATAGTAACCCATCTGCAGTGACACCCATTATTTGTGCAGTGCCCATGGCAGCCACACCCAGTTATGGTACGAAAGAGCAAAAAGGTGAGGAGGCAGACCATTTTTGTAGTAGCATGACCAAATACTGGCTTTACAAGACCATGTAGGTTTACATTTATCTGGGGAAACAAAGTGAAAGATTAAGAAGGGGTCATATGTGGATTTATTTGAACTCTATTATGAAGCCAGTGTCTGAAGCTCCAAAGGACACCAAAGAGAAAACACACAAACAGAAAAAACCTAAGGTGGAGGAAACATTGATCAATTGAGTAAAAGTTTTCGCTATTCACCAGTATTTTTTCCTTGAAAAATAACCAAAATTGGGTTCACAGATGTACTTTTACCTGAGGAAAATAATTGGGGCCTATGAAGAGTTCCAGAAAACCTGTCAAAAGGATTATGATAAAGACTTCCGGTTAAAGAAAGCTATCAATCAGTGTATGTTTTGAGACCAGCAGACATTAATACATGGTTGTGTTGTATGATGCTAAAGAAAAGTAAATGCAATTGTCAATCACACTTTCGGCCAGCAGCCATGGGGGAGGGGACCAAAAAGGGGCATGCTGGGCCTTTAACAAGAAAACATGTAAAAGACCTCAAGGATCCAGTAAGTTCAAATATAATTGTTCATTCTGTGGGACAGTAGGTCACCCAGAGTTCAAATGTTTTAAGAAATCCAGAGGAAAAAGATGGGCAGAAGTAAGCCCCCTAACCCCAATTGGTAAACCGCCATCTTCTGTTTCCTGACTGGCTTTGAACCCATGGTTAAGGGCTTACCCGTGACATGACATAGGTCTTCAGCTATAATAAGGCTTCCGTTATGATTTCAGAATACTAGCCTCTGGAGTTCAGGGATCCAGTTTTGAATAGAATCAGCAATGTTTGTTCCTGAGCAAGGATGTTGTCTGGAAAAAGATTCAACTAAGATTAAAGTGGATGACAGGACAATTTGGTAACACCCCCCTCCCCTTTTGTATAATTTGTCTGTTCACCACTAGGGTTGGTTCCCAAAAAAGATTCAGGAGAGTTCTAACTCATTCACAATTTGTCAGCTCCAAATGGGGTGTTGGTTAACAACACATTTAACCCATTGCATTGCTCAGTAAGATATGCTTGCTTGGATGGGGCCCACATGACGTTAAGAGAGTTGGCTTCTGGAGCCCTTCTGGTGGAAGCAGACATTGAGTCAGCCTTTTTGGCCCTCCTGGTACATCTGGTGACTTTCACTTATTAATCTTTCAATTTTAGGTTAACTTCTACTATGACAAATGTATGCCCATGAGGTGCTCTGCCTCTTGTGCCTAATTTGAGCAGTTCAGCACCTTCCTGGAGTAGGTCTTCAAACATGTATCTGGGTCCAATGTGGTCATTCATTATTTAGATGATCTCTTGTTCCTTGGTCCCAGGGGCTCGGAAAACTGTGCCAGTCATTGTCAACCCTTACAAAGCTTATGGTGGAACTTGGGGTATCATTGGCCTGTAAAAAAAACTACCAGTCCAACCACAACTTGGGTCTTCCTTGGCATTGAAGTTGACTTCAAAAAAGGGAATGCAGGCTACCCACTGAAAAAGTGAAATTGCTTAGGACCTCATTGTAATCTTGCTTTCGGGCACGCAAAGTCATGCTACAATAGTGTAGGAAATTTGGCTATTGGTTGAGAGGGGCGAAACCCTACTCAAGCAACGACCACAATTCTTGTCAGGGTAAACACAAGCAAGCCACAAATTAACCTGTACTTAACCCTTTGGTACCCCTGCACAAAAGCAGTCAGGTGTAACTTAGAGCTAATATGTAAAGTATTTTATACAGCGCACAAACAGTAATACCTTGAAAACACAACACAAGAAAAATCCCCCATCAAACTAGAAAAATAGAATAAAAGATAACAAATAATTTGACACTAAAATGCTAAAATATGCAATCAGTAGAACAAGATATATGCAATTTTAAGGATTTTTACTAAAAATAATGCTTAAAAGCACAAAGCGCCAACTGTACTTCTCTGGTAGTGCCGGACCAACAAAGTCACAAGTTCAGGCCGACTGCAATGAAGCATGGGCCAGATGCAGGTACCAAGTTAGGCCCGCTGAACAAAGTACATTAAATCCTGGTTGCAGAGCGTTGTGAGGTCCTGGGGTGAGGATGCATTGTGTAGCAGCGGTGCCAAGGATCTGTGGGACAGTGATGCGAGGTCCTACGTTGAGGATGTGTCATACAGCAATGGTTCTGAGGAGCTGCGTTGTCGGGATGAGAGGTCCTGTTTCGAGGATGCGTTACATAGCAGGAGTTCCAATGAGCTGCGGGGCTGCGATGCAAGTTCCTGCATCGAAGATGCATCATGGGGCAGCGGGTCCGAGGAGCTGTGAGGTTTTGCATCAGGGAAGCGTCATGCAGCGGTGGTTCTGTTACAGAGCTGCGAGGCGATGCATCGCGCTGCGTCAGTTCTTCTAGGATTACTCCTGGGGCCTGATTCACAGAACTAACTTACGTCAAAAACGTAAAGTTAGTACTTTTTGGTATTCACAGAATACACTTACTCATTTTGGTATTCACAGAAGGCACTTACTCATTTCGGTATTCACAGAAGTTAGTAGTCCTAACTTTAGGACTCCTAAATGATGCCTTCTGTGAATACCGAAAGTCTTAAAGTTAGGATTTTTCTCAGTTTAGGAGTAGTAAAGTTAGTAGTCCTAACTTTAGGACTCCTAAATGCCTTCTGTGAATACCGAAAGTCTTAAAGTTAGGATTTTTCTCAGTTTAGGAGTAGTAAAGTTAGTAGTCCTAACTTTAGGACTCCTAAATGCCTTCTGTGAATACCGAAAGTCTTAAAGTTAGGATTTTCTCAGTTTAGGAGTAGTAAAGTTAGGACTCCTAACTTTACTACTCCTAAACTGAGAAAATCCTAACTTTAAGACTTTTGGTATTCACAGAAGGCATTTAGGAGTCCTAAAGTTAGGACTACTAACTTCTGTGAATACCGAAATGATTAAGTGCCTTCTGTGAATACCAAAATGAGTAAGTGTATTCTGTGAATACCAAAAAGTACTAACTTTACGTTTTTGACGTAAGTTAGTTCTGTGAATCAGGCACAGGGGCTGGAAGAGCACCTGCTGGCTCACTTCCAAGGGTCGAGGACTCGGATGGCACCTCTTGTGAGGTCGGGGGCAGGACTCACAGCAAGCAGAGTCTAGGTAGAGATTTCAAGGTAGATGGAGCCTTTTCTGTCCCTGAGGCTCTGGTCAGGAGGCCAGCCAACTAGCCCTTGGAGTCACTCTGGTGGTCCTGGGTTAATGAGGCAATTCCAGTCCATCTCACTCTCGCAGCAGGGCAGCAGAGCAGCAGTCCATCTTGCAGCAGATCAGCACAGCAGTCCTTCTTCTGAGTCTTCCACAGGTCCATATGTCTACTGAAGAGTTGGGTCTGAGTGTCCACTACTTATATCTGGTGCCACTTTGAAGTGGGAGAAGCTTCTAGAGCCCTACCCATACAGCCCTACAAAGGTGTCTGGAATTTTCTGCCTTCCTGACCTGGCCCCAGTTTCTCGGGGGACACAAAAGACTAGTGTGAAACCCTTTGTGTGTGTGCTCAGGCCGAGTCTTTGTTATTTGCAAGTGTGGTAGGTGACAGCTCCACACACCCACCCCCCAGTCAGACATGGCGCATCCTGCCAACATCTAGTCCCCTTTGGTCTCAGTGACTGGAAGCCATACACAAATAACAACTACCAGCTATACCTAGTCATGTGATCCAGGATACAGGCAGCAGGCACCAAATAGCTGGGACAAAAAAATTTCAACTTTCTAAAAGTGGCATGCTCATAATTGGGACTTAAATCCAACTTTACCTTCAAAGAGGGTTTTAAATAACAATTCATTAGAGAACAAACTCGACATTCCTACCTGCTCCCCATTGAAAGTTATCTCTTATTACATGTAATAAGGTAACCCAATGTTATCCTATGGGAGAGATTAGCCTTGCAGTAGTGAACAATTAATTTAAGACTTTTTAACTACCAGGACATGTAAAACTTAAACCTACATGGCCAACCTTTTAAGTATACTGTACCTTGCCCTGTAGGCAGATTAGGGCCTACCCTAGGGGTGACATATATGTATAAATAGGGAAGGTCTTAGGCCTGGCAAATGGTTTATTTTACCTTGTTGAAATTCCAGTTTTAAACTGCACACACAGGCTGCAATGGCAGGCCTGAGATATATCTAAAAGGCTACTTAAGTGGGTGCACAATCAGTATTGCAGGCCCACTAGCAGCATTTAATTTACAGGCCCTAGGTACATGTAGTATCGCTTTACTAGGGACTTACAAGTAAATAAAATATGCCACTTGGGTGTGAGCCAATTTCACCATGTTTAAATGAGAGAGCACAAGCAGTGGTAAAGTGCAGAGTCCTAAAACCAACAAAACAGGCTCAGAAAACAGTAGGCTGAAAGCAAAACGTTTGGGATGACCCTGCAGAGAGGTCCAAGTCCAACACAAATGTTTATAAAAACCACAGAAATTCAATGGGAAAAAATGTTAAAGTGACGTTATATTTAGTAATTGCAACAATATCTTACTTTACATTAAAAAAAAAAAACGTAGAAATTCGCTGAAAAAACAAAGGTTAAATGGACATTGTAGTTAGGTGAAAATAGCAGCTAAAGCATATTGTTTTAGACTAACAAAACCACAGAAATTTACTGGTTATAGTTATCTCAGGTAATTATAGCTCGTGGTTTAAAGTGACTATAACTCGCACGCGTGCCCTACACTGATAATTACTTCACATATTACATATTACATCACTAATGACATGTTCTGTGACATCATTGATGACATCACTGCAACATCTAAAATGACATCATTGATGACAACACTGTGCCTGGTGGGGGCGTGCTAAACACAACAACATATTAGTTGTTTAACAAAGACGGATGCCACTTGGAACTGTAGATAATCAATTGCACTAGGCAAGGGCTTTCCTCTCGAAACACCAATCCCACATACATCATGGCGATACCCTTGTTTTCTGTTTTCACTCCTATGACAAACTTAGAACATTTGCATTCTTTACTTTGTTTTCAGTTCACTGAAATAACTGCTTCAACATTTTATTTTGAGCAGGCATGCATTTTGGTTACATCTGCCAATGGCTTGTTTGAGCAGCGTTTTCGATATGAGAGCAGAAATTAATTTCAACTTGATGCACAGAAACACGAACACGTGGTCTTTAACGGTTTGGATTTCACCTTGCCAATGATAGCAAGCTTACGATGCACGTGCTTAACCCTTTTACTCTTACACAGTGCTTCCTCTCCTGACAGAATGTCTGTTTTATTTTCTTCTAGAACAATATGGTAAAACTATATGATTTATATTTTCCTAGAGGAAGAACCCAGGGGCATATTTACAGCAGAATGGAGAAGCGTGGCGTTAAGCAAACATTGCTAATGCCACGCTTCTCCATTCTGAAAACACAGGGATGTGCCGTATTCACAAGAATGCAGGCGCACCCCTGTGTTTCCCCTAGCGCAGGCGCTGAGTTCAGCTGCCTAGCGCCAACGCAGGCATGTCTGCACCATAGTGCAAGGGTGTCTACGTTAGGGAGAAGATTGGTTATGTGCAGGAACGTCCCCCTTCCCGCACATAAACATTCTTTTTAATGCCGATTTGTAACACATAGAAGTTGCAAAACGGAATTTTTTTTAAATGATTGTTTATGTGCAGGAAGGGGGACCTTTCTACACATAAACAATCATTTGTGTTTTGCTGTTTCTATATGTGCTGCACAAGGCAGCACACATGGAAACAGCAAAAACGAGGAGAGATAAAGCATGTCTCCTCGTTTCGCCTGTTTAAGACCAGGTTTTCCCTGGTCTTAATTTTGGCGCTGCCTCCTATTTACGCTGCTCTTGTAAATAGGGGCAGCATCAAAATCAATGGATGTTGCGGTGGAAAGCCCACCACAACACCCATTGCCCTCCCGTTTCATGCTAAATAAAGCGCAAAAGGGTGCCTTATTTACAAGGCAGCGTTAAACCAAGTTAAGTGGCTTAACGCTGCCTTGTAAATAAGGCGAGGCCCCTATCACCATCACAACTTTGTGGTGGCGATAGGGGCTTATAAATATGCCCCCAGTGTCTTAAATAAATTGGGTTTTTTATGCAGCTCACTAAAGGAAAATGCTAATGCCACCCAGAATCCTCGAGTAAGTGCATATATTGTTTATTTCACTGAATTTATATCCCATGAACTGTTTGAAGTAATATGTACAAGGAATCAAAGAATGCACGCTTTAAATTTGAACTCAGCTAACATTTGTTGTGGATATAGGTCAGCCTAACATTACAGTGTGGATTGGGACTTTATTATCATTCGACTCATAGCTTACATCTTTGATACATAAATGCCTTTAGAACAGAGTGCTGGCAAATCCAGCACAATAGAATCATTGAAGAAATTATGAATTTGGAGATATTTGCAGAAGTGCCCTGAGAGCCAACAATTTTTGATCAATCCACATCTCACCACAGGGAAGCCATTAGCAGCCAGGTGACACTGGACACTGGCAGAAAGGTCCCTTAGTCATATAATCAGCCAGATGGTGGCCTAGAACGTTCAGCAGGCCACTATCCCTGTAATTGTATTCCCAAATGAAAACTTTTATTTAAAAAAAGCAGCCCATGTTCCTTAAAGGAACTGATGTCGCTTCAACAAACATGCAAACTGCATACTACCCCTAAGTCTGCCTCCTAAGTTAGCAAAGGGGAATGGTTCCCAAGGGAACTCACTACCCTTGGCATATCAGTTATCATCTCCTTTGAGTAGTCTGTTACTGGCAAATGTTTTGCGGCAGCAATTGTGGTAGGAAATCGTTCATACGATAAATACAAAAACTCAGTTAGGCACCCCTTTCAAAGTGGAATTGGGTATGGGTCGCACAATCCATTTTACGAATCGAAAAACATTTTCTGACTCGGGAGATGGGTTTTATCTCTTTAGAAATTGCCCTTTTGCAGTTGCAAACCTTGTGATTTTGAGTATTGTACGGTTTGCTAATGCAAAATACATCTGGCCCTACGAGTCGTTTGCAGGCCGACATTATGATTATGAGAGGACACAATGTCTGTAGAAAAAATATTTCTTGTGCTTTTCCAAAAACTGGAAAATGGCTTTGTGCAAAGCTATCGAGCCTCTGGTTAAAATTTTCAGCTTTTCTGCAACTTAATTTGTTAAAACACTTAAATGCAACTTGTAACATTTTATGTTTAGTGTTCTTTAATAGTATGGTTGGCATGCAAACATTGATAATAAGCTGAACATCTCAGATTAGATTGATTGTACTTTTCCCTTCAGGCCTGGTGTGCATTTTCAAGGGGCCTGTGCATTTTACCAACATTCAACTTAGTCTACGTTTATGTTTGTCTGTAACACAATATGTGCATCAATGTTTCCTAAAATATGTGTACAGTAAGGTAAATGAAAAGTGCACGTTGCTGCTACATTTACTCCTACCTCTGGGTATATTTTGAGGTATTGGTGAAAATTGTTAGGCTTACTTTAGTATGTTCAAGTTATTTTGACATAGTTCCATGACATTAAAAAGAACAGTATATTATGCAAACTTTTGAGCCTGTTGCTTGACAACAGTCGCTACATATTGTTTTTCTTTGCACATTTTATTTAATGACTTACTATGAATTTTTGCATTGCTAAATTCTGAGTCTGACCAATAAAGCGAACTGAAAATGTAGGTACATAAAGAAATGTGACAAATTACTCTGTTAACTTAACAAGGGGGAACATGGCGGCGGGCTGACGCCGGTCTCGGGATCTCAAACCTTATGGGAGGAGGTGCTCTCTTTTCAGAGCGATCAGGATGAGGTTTTCTTCCCGTAAACTGTGCAGCGAGATGAGGAAGGAAACCTTACCTTAAGCAGCAGCTTCTTTTGCAGAGATCTTGGTTTGGTGGATGGGTCGGGACACCAGGTGAGGTGGAGAATTAAAAATTTGCTAACATTCGTGACAAGAATTTTCAATTCTATTAAGGACACGGAGGCAAGGATTATGCTTCTCATTTCTTTGCATTTATTACACAGCAGCCAATAAAAACACTTTTTATTTGTAAACTACAAATCCCATGAGCATCAGGTGCCCCATAACCATAGAGAGTACCCCTATATAAGGTCTCAAAGAGGTAACCACTTCCTCTTTCTTTGCGTGATTTGTAAACCATTACGTCCAACTTCCTTGAGACAACAACTGAATCTCGAACAGTGTCCGTGATGAAACAGTCCTTCACGATAACCAAACATCCTGAAGTCCAACAAGGAAACTTCCGTTCTTGGGGAGGAGCCCCGTGTCTTGAAAATCCGGCGAATGATCACAACACTTCATAGGAGGGAAGACACTCCAATAAACCATTGAAGAAGGGAAAATTCTTTACTTTCCATTTGTATCTGAAACAAAAAGAAGAATCCGTAATAACGGTCACTCAAGAAAATATCTCAAACATTAAATTTGTCAAAACAGGGGGGGAAATAATCCAATAATACAATCAAGAAACAAGATTAACAGTAAAACTGTAAATTCACCATATATGATTCATTTTAATACATAATTCTGGGTGGGATAATCCTCGCCTCCGTGTCCTTAATAGAATTGAAAATTTTTGTCACGAATGTTCGCAAATTTTTAATTCTATGTCAGGACCGGAGGCTCCGATTA
This sequence comes from Calotriton arnoldi, assembly GCA_963921515.1. Lineage (NCBI taxonomy): Eukaryota > Metazoa > Chordata > Amphibia > Caudata > Salamandridae > Calotriton > Calotriton arnoldi. Next base: position 1,688,669 of record CAWUFW010003512.1, on the reverse strand, counting down.
TGCTTGTTTAAAGCTTAGCCACCACCACTGATGCCACATCTAAAATCGGTTTATAATAGAAAGCCTTAAAGGTGGACTCTGTCGACCAATCAGCTGCATTCATTATATTGGTTAGACTTACTCCCAGAGCAAAAGACTTAGACGCCATTGCCCCTCGAACAGAATGGGCACCAAATTTGGAGACATCAATGTCTGCTTCGCTCATGAGCCAACGCACCCAATGAGATAAGGTGGCCGGGGTCACCGGGCGAAAAGGTTTTTGTAAAGCGATAAACAGTTGTCCATGCATATTTGAACGAAATTCAGCTGTACTCACCTCGTACGCTTTAAGACATTGAACCACACATAGCTTCGGATTATCCGGAAAATCTGGATAAGATACTGATGTGGTATTGCACTTGGTACGTCTGGAGATAAGAAAAGTGACCCCTTCAGGGGAAAAACGACATCCTGCTAAATCCAAAGCCCGGATATCAGACACTCTCTTGCAAGAGACCAAGCATAACAACATAGCCAATTTGGCTGAAAGCTGCTTCCGTGACAGGTCTTTGTTACCAGGCCAGGTTTCTAAGAACCGTAGAACAACTGTAACGTCCCATAGGAACGAGTACTTTGGACACAGAGGTTTGACTATCCGAATGCCTCTAAGCAATTTGCAAACCAAGGGATGTTCCCCCACAGGTTTGCCATCCAGCTGAACATGTCTCGCCAATATTGCAGATCGAAAGGTATTAACCGTTCTGAACGCGAGACCAGATGAGGCCAGGGAAGCCAAATAATTCATGACCATGGAGACATTTGCTGTAGTGGGATCGATATCCCGTTGAGCACACCAGCTACACCATTTGTTCCATGCTGATGAATACCGCTTGTGAGTGTTATGGGACCATGCCTGTTTAATGAAGGCGTTAGCGTCTCTCGAAAGGCCAGGGATCTCCCATCTATTCCTGAAACTCGCCATGCGACCAGAGGAAGTTGTCCTGGGACTACCAAGGGATGAGGTTGTTTGTGAGGGTCCAGCAACAGGTTCCACGTTTGTGGAAGTAAAATCGGTACAGCACAAGACATTTCCAGGACTACCGGGAACCAAGCTTGTGCTTTCCACAACGGAGTGATTAGAAGAAGCTCTGTATGCTGGCGCCTGGCTTAAACCAGAACTCTGGGTATCATTACAAATGGCGGGAAGGCATAGCAAAGGCCAGGAGGCCAGACCTGCAGAAACGCGTCCGAGGCAATCGCCTCCGGATCCGGACGCCAACTGTAAAATTTTGGGAGTTGTTTGTTCAGACGTGACACAAACAAATCTAATCGACAAGGACCCCACGTTTAATTCAGGAAACGGAACACTCGGGGGTGAAGCCTCCAATCGCTGAAATCCCGTAGGTAACAAGAGTGCCAATCTGCCACTTCGATGTTGCGTCCCGGTTGATATTCCGCCACGACTGATATTCTGTGTTGCAGACAATAATGCCAAAAGTCTTTGGCGATCTCTGCAAGAATTCGGGACCTCGTTCCCCCCAGTTTCTTCACGTATCGGACTGCCGATACGTTGTCCAGTCGCAAGAGGATGCAACAATCTGTCTTCTGGGGGGAGAGACTGCGAATTGCAAATGAGCCTGCCAGCAGCTCCAGGCAATTGATGTGTAGGGAGAGCTCCTCCTGAGACCACCGACCCCCTGTCAAAATCGGACCGCAGCGGGCTCCCCAGCCCCATCGGCTGGCGTCCGATTCGATCACTATCTCGGGACTGGATCCGAATATGGCTCTGCCATTCCACGACTCCATGTGGTCCAACCAACACAACATCTCCCACCTCGCTTCCTCGGAAAGAGGAATCCGTTCTGCATATCCGAGGCCTTTGCGGAGATGTTGAATCTTCAACTGTTGGAGTGTGCGATAGTGCAGGGGTCCCGGAAAGATAGCTTGGATCGACGAGGCTAGCAGGCCCACCACCCGGGCTATCGACCTCAAGGATACAATCCGCCTGTTCACAATCAATCTCAATTCTTTCTTGATTGCTCTGATCTTCTGTGCGGGAAGGAGAAGCTGGCAGCTCCAAGAGTCAACCTGAAAGCCCAGAAACTCTATAGATTGTGTGGGAGACAGAATGAACTTCTGAGGATTCACCACGAAACCCAGGCTCTGAAGTAAATCGATGGCCCACTCTAGGTGCACGATCACCAGACGGGGGCAACGAGCCATGATAATGATGTCGTCTAGATAGACGATCAAGCGAACCCCTCGAGCTCTCAACGACTCCATGACCGGACGGAGGAGTTTCGTAAAGCACCAAGGTGCTGATGAAAGTCCGAAGGGAAGGACCTTGTACTTGTAGCAGATGCCCTGCCAGGGAAACTGAAGAAACCGTCGGTGGGGGGCGTAGATGGGCTCGGAAAGATACGCGTCTTTCAGGTCCAGACGGACCATCCAATCCCCCTCCTGCAGAAGGTCTCGTAATAAATGGATGCCTTCCATTTTGAAGTGGCGGTAAATAATCCACCCGTTGAACTCTTTCAGATTCAGAACTAATCTGGACCCGCCCCCTTTTTTCTGAATTAGGAAAACCGTGCTGACGAAACCTCAGGGGTGGGGCTGAGTGGCAACGATAGCTCCCTTCTTGAGGAGGGATTGGATCTCTTCCGTAATAAAACTCGGCTCGTGATGGGAAAAATGGATGGGAGGAGGAAGGGAACCTTGGACGGGAGTATTGTACAGTTCCAGTTTGTACCCCTGAACCGTCTCCAAGATCCAAGCATCCTGCGAGATCATTTGCCAGACCTGTAGGAAAGATTGAATCCGTCCCCCCAGAATCACCTCTGAACACAAGATGAGTCTCACCTGTATTTCCGGTGTGCTGGTGGTTGCCCTGGTTGCCACCGAATCTGCCTCTTCGGAACCGATTCCTCCCTCTTCGGGAGGGATAGAAGGAGGAGTTTCCAGAGTTGTGCTCCTGATAACCTCCTCTCTGATGCTGTTGGCCACGTGGGGCGCCTTGATTATATCCTCGGCCGAACAACCGCCCTCGATTTCGTCCGGCCCTGGCGAAAACCGGTCGGAAGGCGCGCTTAAGGGACTCCTGCGCCTTACCCAGGCCACTGAAGGTGGCCACAAATTTGGTCAGTTCTTTCAAGAATGGCTGGCCGAAAAGAAGACCCTGGGCAACGGGTCCCGCCTCCGAGGAGGACAACTCCGCTAATTTAGGATCCAGTTTGAGGAGGATAGACCGCCTCCTCTCACTAGACATGGCGCAGTTGGCGTTGCCCAGCTGACATACTGCCCGCTGCGCCCATTCGATTAGTTCATCTGGGTCTATCGTAGATCCGGACTCTTTGGCGCGAAACCCCATCTCAAGCATTTTGGTGAGTGGTCCTGACAGATCGAGTAGCTTATCCTGGCATGACCGCCAGGCGCAGTCTATGCCTTTCTTGGGGTCCTTCGCATATTTCTTCAAATAGGTGATCATTGAAGGATCCACCTCAGGGGTATCCGCAACCCGCGCCGCCAAATCTGGCCTCGGGCACTCCGACCGCAGTCGTGCCCTGACGTCCTTGTCACAGGGACGTCGGAGGTGCGATTGAACGTAATCCGCTACCTCCTGTGATGGGAGCCATGCGGTGGAATTAGGGTGGACTATGTCCACAGGCTCGAATGTGAGGAGCTTAGGCTGTGTGGGGACCTCAAGATGATGCTCCTTTTTAGATTTCTTCGCCGGTCTGGGCGCTTCTTCTTCCTCTGAATCCTTGTCTGACGAGAAGTCTCCCTTCTCTCCCTGAATGGAGTCTGTAGACTCTTTTGGCGCAGTGTAAGCGTGGTCATTCGCCAACGCCCTGGAGAGTCGAGCAAAATCCTCTGTATGAGGGTTGGAACCTTTCTTGCTACTGGATTGTGGTTGTGCGTTTACTGCAGGGAGCCACCCCTGCTGAAGCGCGTATTTATTCAAATGACGCTTGAGGGGTGCAATCGCCCTCACTAAGGCTGTGTTTACAGAGTGTTGCACCCCTGCATCTAGGGCTCTACGAGGTCCTGCTCCAGTGAGCCGCATGGCTCCTCCTCCAAATAATCATCCTCGAAAAAGAATTCGGCCATTGATCCAATTTTAACTTGAGGGTACCTCAACATTTATAGAGGAGACAAGGGGGAGAGGAACAACCCCAGGCAAGCCAGGCAATCAACAATTGTTATGTAATGGAGGGAGGGCTTGCCAAAACCTCTCTAGGCAGAGCCTATGCACTATTATGCTGCCCTCCACGTCCTACGAGCATCGGGCGTCACAGGGGGCTGCAGACAGGCCAATCTAGAAATTCAAACTTGGAGCGTCTTCCCGCTCTGCCAGACTCGCGTAACTCCGATAGAAGAATGTTCAAAATGGCCACCGCGCATGCGCGGTAACGGCCGCCTGTCAGAAAATGAAAGAGGACTTCGTGCGATCGAGCGACGCGCGGTCCTCGCCCCCGCACTCCCACTCCACCTGAAATCCTGCCGTGGGCACAAAGCGCCCGGCAGGGGAGGCAAAAGCGCTCCCGTGCGACGAACGATCCGCAGAAAAATTTTAATAAATTAGTCACAAGGCATGCAATTGCTTAGGCGCGCTGAAGAAGCGTCACACACTAGGTTCAGGACAAAAACGACAATGGAGAAATACAATAAGCCTCAAGCATACATTAAAATACTTTAAGCATTAAGCATCAGTAATCAAGTCTATGATCCAACCCATATGCTACAGCATAAGGAGTAGTAAGGGAGAAGGCACTTAACTGGCTGCGGAGCAGCAAAGAAAGAGGAAGTGGTTACCTCTGTGAGACCTTATATAGGGGTACTCTCTATGGTTATGGGGCACCTGATGCTCATGGGATTTGTAGTTTACAAATAAAAAGTGTTTTTATTGGCTGCTGTGTAATAAATGCAAAGAAATGAGAAGCATAATCAGAGCCTCCGGTCCTGACATAGAATTTTGGTGGTGTGCGGTGTCGGTTTTGTTAGAGCGCACGCGTCCTGATGCAGCTCGGGCAGGCTTCCGGGTTGGCTCCGGCAGAGTCAGCACAGCTGCATGTATAGCCGAGAGGAGTCAGCTCTGTGGAGGACTTAGAGCTGAGAACGGCAGCATGCGAGAGAAGGAGCCCAGGGTCCGGTTGGCAGAAACTAGTTCCCAAAAGAAGGACAAGAAGAGTGTGGGCGATTAGGGGACACAGCAAATGTCGTTTGATAAAGGAACCTTCTCCCAAGTACTCTTACTCTTAACTTTTTTGGGGGGGGGTGGGGGCGGTCAGGACTGGGTGGGGGGGAATAGCAGCTGTAAGGGTGCTACTCTGCAAAGCCCTGAAAGCACTGCAGAAAGGGGAGCGTCCTCAACTACCAGCAAAAGACAGAAGTCAGTTGAGGTCGGCGCCAGATAAAAAGATAAGGAGCCCAAGGGCCAAAAATATGCCTGGGAAAGAAGCCATTACTGTTGTCCCAATTAAAAAGTCATTAAAATAAAATGGTAAGCCAAAATGCTGTGATTTAAAAGACGTTTCCACATTTTTGAAGCCTACACCTTCACTTAACTCCTTCTTTAGAATCATAAAGCAGGCTGAGACATCCCAGCTGATGCTGGGAAGTAAGGCATATGTAGAGAAGGAGGTGGGGGATCAGAATATTTTACAAGGGATTAAAGAGACTCTCATTGCCACTGGCAATCGTTTTGAGCCTTTGACAGACTTAGATGAGGAGGAGCAGCAGTGCATAATGGGAAAAATGGTGGAGACACGCACTTCAGAAATATCTGAAGAAAGTAGCCAACAAGCTCTGAAAGACAATCCACAAATCGGAGATAGAGCACAAGATCCTTTAGAGAAAATATTGTTGAATCTGAGACCTGATATGATGAAGAAATCGAGATATCAGAAGTAAACCAGAAAGGCAAACAAAAGAAATTAGTGGTTTTAGAGGAAAAATTAGACGACCTCGTGGAACGTACATCAACCTTAGAGAAGAATTTGAAAGAAATAACTACGATGGTGAATACTAATTCTCTGGACATTGAGGCCTTGAAGCAACAGAATAAAATCCTGTGTGAGAATTTCGAAAGGTTGAAAAACCATTCAAGGCGCAATAATCTTAGATTATTGAACATTCCAGAAAGTTCAGAGAAAGGGGATGTGAAAGAGTTTGTCAGCAAATTACTAAGAAAGGAGATCTTGTTTGATAGACCGGATGTGGATCTGGATTAGGAGATGCAAAGAGTCCATAAGGATCCATTTAAGTTAACTGCTAACAGGAAATCCCCAAGAAAAATCCTCGTAAATTTCCTTACCTATGCGGTAAAGGAGTTGGTCTTAGGCCGTGCATTGAAGGAGAAAACTCTGAAGTACGAGGATTTCACCAATCAAGTGAGGTCTGATATTGGAAAGAGGACAGCACAGAGGCAATGGGAGCTGGGTTCTAGGATAAATGATCTTCGGAAAATGTGGGCCAAGATACAGATGAAATTTCCTTCAATGTTAAGGATTATGTGGAGGAATAAGATTAACAACCTCTGGGACCCAGAGAAGGTAGATGCCCTGATAGCTCAGATGGAAGAGGCTTCTGTTGTTACCTCAAAAACTTAGGTGTCTCTAGGAGTTAGAGGAGGGAAGAAATTTGAAAAGAAATGTATATAGTTAGGTATGTTAAGCACATGTAATGGAGGTATGCACCTAAGCCCTCGGGAGGGAGCTTGCGAATGGTGGTTGTAATCGCCCAAGGATAGGAGAGGGGGTTTCTCAGGGGGGGGAGAGAGCACTAGGAGTTGGGAGCATAGAGGGAAAAAATAAAAAAATAAGCCCTCTTCTCACAATTTAGTAGCAGAAAGAAACACAGCAAGTTTTGGGAAGACCCTATTATATAATGTCAAGCAGGAGAGCATACAAGGAGGGGTGCTGGAATACCAAGAAATAAAGAATGGACAGGAAGGTTAAAATAATAACCTGGACTGTTAATGGTTTGAGGGCCAGAAGAAAGCAGACGATGGTGGCAGAGTTTCTTAGGGATGGTGGGGCAAATATCATAATGCTTCAAGAGACCTACCTAGAGAGGAAAGAGAGTAGATCTTGTTTTAGTAGATCTTGTTTTAGTAAGTTATGTTGGGTTCAGGAAGTAGTGTGTTCAGAAAAATGGGGCAGCACTAGAGGAGTGGCTTTAAAACTCCTGAAGTAAATTACTGAAGTATGATACGGATAGCTCGGGTAGATGGTTGGTGGCAACACGTATGGTCAGGGATACGCAGATAGCTTGTGCAACATATTATGGCCCAAATAGTGATGATCCAGAAGCGTTAGATAGGTTGCAAAGCCATCTTCTGGAAATGTCAGTCCCCATTGTTATAGGGGGAGACTTTAACATTGTATTAAATAACGACCTAGATAGAACATTGAGAGCAAAATATACAAGTACACCTAAGACTTTGCGTAAGTTAAAAGATATGATAGCAGAATTTAATTTGTTAGACACTTGGTGTATGAAGATGGGTACCGCCAAGGGTTTCACTTTTTATAGCAAAAAATATGGGCATCATTCACGGATAGATTATTTTTGGTCAACTATTCCCTATATGCCGAAGTAGAGTCAGTGGCCCATGGCCCAGCCTTACTTTCAGATCATTCTCCCATGACTCTATACCTATGACTTCACAAACAACAGGGACAGAGAAGGTGGACTCTAGATAGAGCCTTATTGTTGGATGAGTTGGTTGTCGCAGACTTGGCAGACAAGACCACTGAGTTTTTTGTATTTAATGAAGTTTCTGCTAGCCTACAAATAGTGGGGATACCTATAAGGCATACCTAAGAACTGAAATCAGCACCATAATGATTAGAAGGAGGCGAGAAAAACTAAGCAAAGAAGAGACACGTCAAGCTAAAATAAAGATAAAAGAAATGGAACTTCAGGATGCCTCATCAGAGGGTTCAGCTAGAATGTCTATCCTGTGAGGCTAATTAGAGGATATGCAGGCAGAGTATGAGAGTCAGCTGGTAAAGAAAATCCAGGATAGATGTAGTGTTAGTAAGTTGCAACACTTCTCATATGGTGAGTGATGTAGTTCGCTCTTGGCGTGGAAAATCAGAGCAGATAAAGCCAGGAATATGATATGTGGCTTGGTGGGTTCAGAATCGGGGCTGCCTCCGGATACTAATACTGAGATCAGAGGAGAAGCTCAGAAGTATATGAGCAAACTATATAAAGAAGACATACAGCCAGAAAGGGAGTTGATAGAGTCTTGGCTATTGGATAAAGATCTACCTAGATTAACATGGTCACAAGCAGATATATTAGGGTTAGAAATCACAGAGGAGGAGATAAAGACCCAGTGTACAAGAATTTAAGGTGGCAAGGCTGCGGGCCCGGATGGTCCCCCATTTAAGCTATATAAAGCAATTATTGAGAAACAAATCCCCATATTAAAGGCGCTGTTTAATGCTATATATATGAAAGGGGAAGAAGCTCCACTTTCGTGGTCAGAGGCCACTATAGTTCTAGTGTTAAAACTAGATAAAGACCCTGCTAGAATAGAATCTTATAGACCAATATCCCTATTAAATGTCTATTATAAGATCTTTTCATGGATATTGGCCTCCAGGTTGGCTGGAGTAACTAATAGTGTCATCCACCCGGATCAGAGGGGATTTATCCCAGGGCGGCAGCTAAATGAGCTTATTTACTTGTTGATGTGTGCCATTGATATGGCGGACGCTCAGAAATCTCCTTTAACAGTAGTGGCCGTGGATGCGGCTAAAGCCTTTGATAGGGTTCATTGGGAATATCTATGGGAAGCCCTTCAAAGCTCTAGATTTACTCAAAATATGATAAACACAATACAAAATTTGTATTGGGTCCCAACCGCAAGAGTCTTGGTAAATGGAGGGCTATCAGACTGCTTTCAGATTGCCAGAGGTACAAGGCAGGGTTGTCCTCTATTTTCCCACCTTTTCAATCTCTATATTGAACCCTTTGCAAACCAGATTTGAACAGATTCTTCTATCGTCCCATTCAAGTTGGCTGAGTTCGAAGTCAAATTAGCCCTGTATGCGGATGATATGTTATTGTACACAACGAACCCGCAACTTGCAATACCCAGATTGATTGGGCGGGCCATAGAATTTGGTAAAATATCAGGGTATTTGGTCAATGCTGATAAAACCGAGGTCATGGCTTGGAACCCGGATACGAATAATCAAGGGGTGAAATTACAAATGAGATATATGGGAGTTTTTATAACTCAGAAGCTTGAAGACATACCGCGGGCTTATTGGGAAAAAGTGAGTCAAGAGATAGAGAAACTTTTAGTGAGAGGGACCAATTTGCCACTTAACATCTATGGTAGAGTTAATTTGGTTAAGATGATTGTTCTCCCCAAAAATTATTTTATGTTTAACTCTATACCTCTTACATTCCCCAGAGAGTGTATCGCTAAACTGCAGGGAAAAATTGGGAGCTTTATTTGGGCCTCGAGGGGAATCAGGATTGCATGGAAAAAACTGACGAGAAAGTTGGTGGCAGGAGGGCTGGCTTTGCCTGACCTCCAGATGTATTGTTATGCATTCCATTTTAAGAACTTTCGGATGTTGGTCAACAAACCAGATCGATCCTCAATGGGTAAACTATATGAGGCAGTGCTTAGTGGATTGGGGCAAGTTTTAAGTGCATGTACTAATGGCCAGCTAATGAGATTTAAATATTATCAGCTACAATCATGGTGTGCAACTCAAGAGTGGGTAGAGGAAGAAGAGGAGGTATGGTTTGAATGGGTGATGAATACCGGCCCATTAAAGAAGGAAGTATTGATATGGTATTGGGACTTCTTAGAGGCTGATGACAAGAAATATCCCGATCTATCCTCAATATGGGAAGAGGGAACCATAGAGGGAGATATGAGGCCGATATGGGAAGTATCTTATACTACATTATATGCAGCGGTGAAATCTGCCTCACTTAAGAGAAATCATTTGTTTACGACCCATAGGGTCTATTGGTCTCAAAGTAAGCTGTCAAGAATGACTGGGAAAGAAATTGGATGTCCAAAATGTAAGGCCGTAAAAACAGATGATATACATATGTTCATGCAATGTCCAGCTCAGGCTTCCTATTGGGACACTGTATGTAATTTCATCAGCGAAATAACAGGGCATCATATGGAGGTAAGCTCTCAACTTCTATTTTTAGGGATCAGTCCTGATAGCTATTTCGGTTTGAACTCTGCCAAAATGAAGTTTGTTTTCTATGTGGTACTGTTGGCAAGACAAGAGATATGTAGGCTTTGGAAATCAGCATATGCACCACATTTTAAAGATTTTTCTAAAAATGTTAAGTTAATAAGTCAGATGAACATAACCTGTGATCCCCGAAGCCTTGAGTGGGTCTGGAAACATTATGTGGCTTGGCAAATAACTAGAGGGTCCAATGATTAAGCCATGCTTGCTGTGTTTTTTGAGCCTCTGGAGGCATTTCGGAACAGCAATAATCTTTTGTGGGTGGGACCCACGCCAGCAAAAAAGAATGGCAGGATGAGGACAAAAAAAAAAAATATGCTGTTAACTCAACAGCACATTTACACTGCCATGAAGTGTATTTCAGAAGTTGAAATCTTAGGGGCACATTACGATGGTGGTCGAGCATCCGACCACCATTGCAGTGGGCAGGCAACTGCCCGACAAGACGCTGGTGGTCTCACCGCCCAATTACAATGTGCCAACCGGGCTGGTGGGCCGAAACGTGCTCAATAACACTGCAGCTTATGTTGCAGCCCTGGAAAAGAGCCACAGCACATGCCACACTGTTCTTGAGCACTTTGTGCACATTTATGCACCATGTGCCAGGTACCATGTTGCATAAATGTGCGTGGGGGCACTACATGTTCCCCCAGGGCCACATTACAGAGGCCCACAGGTGATGGGGGCCCTGATTATATATATTTTTGTAGTTGATATATCTGATTTTACATACCAAGTATGTAAAGTCTTTTTTTGTGTCCTCGATATTTTAAACAACAATATTTTTGTCAGCGATATTTTATCATACAACGATAAAATGACCAGCAAAGTGTAAAATTGTGGAACAATAACATTTCTTAATTTATCCAACACATATGATTTCTTGAAAATGGGAGAATCACACATCATAATCCATGCGTCATGTTGGGCTGTGACATATTTCTGTTAGCATTACAATTAACTCACTAAAACATAATGAATGAATAAAACCTAAAGTGAAAATCATCATCATCTTCACAAAGCTTTACAATCTAAAAAAAGTTGTTAGGCTCACTCCTACTGAACAAGTTGCATTCTGCTGATATGGAGCCATCTGGCAACCCTACCACTAGCAACAAGGTGTTTTTTTCTCTTGGTATTGAACAATAAAATGTGCTCAGTGTCAACGCAGAGTAATAGTTTTTACTGTAAAAGAATAAAAATATAAGATTTTGATCTCTGGCCTATATATAAACATACAAATCTGTAATGGGGTGAGCTCAGTTGTGAACATGTTCTCTTGATCTATTCCAGTCATTTTTGAGAATTCTACAGCTACCCCTAGATTGCTACATTCTCAAGATGTGGATTGACAAGTAAAAATTGGGTCTCAACCTTTTAATCATTTGCAGAAAACAAAATATTCAAACTGGCTCAGTGACGTGAAAAGTGGTTTTCAGTTTAACTCATGAATAAATGGTACATCCATGTTCCCGTCAAACTAGTACTCATAAGGAAATAGGGACATTTGATAATGAAAAACTACTTTAATGCCTACACATGGGAAACATAAGATTCTCTTTGATCTGTACCATGGCACAAGTCAGGAGTGGACATGGTAGAGTCCTCCCAGTATTTTTAGAAAGGGAACACATTTTCCACTTAACACAAAGTGGTGTTTCCTACGCCCCAACACGTCTGGATGGGCAGAGCTGTTTAGCTGTGTACATGTGAAGCAGGTAAGTGAGAATGGGACACAGGAGTTTGGTGAGGGTGACAATAGAGAAGAAAAATAATAGCATGAAGAGAAAAACTATGTAAGTGTGTGTGGCAGAGGTCAAAGGGAAAGATAAAAAGATAAAAAAGAAAGAACATGCTAAGGTATGATGCAAGAGGTTACTAGGGTGATCTGCAGTAATGCTAGTGCCTAGAACCTGACCTACGAGCAGCTACTAAGGAGAAGGAACACAACATGTAAAGGTAAGTGGTAGTGAGAGGCTTATGTGAATGTTTATGGTATATAGTGGCAATGGGTTGCTTTAGATTAACTTTCTTGCACTTTGGAACAATTCAGACGTGCATAGATGGAAACAGCAAATGCATACTATATTATGAGGAGATGGTGACGTGGATAAGTTGCTGCCTTTGGAAAAGAGAAGTCGGATTCTCTAATCATGGCGCCTTTAGCTGTCCATAACTGGGTGATCCCAAGGAACATACTGAGGGCCTTATTACAAGTTCGAACCTGTGGTGGCGGTCCGACCACTGTCAAACTTAGGGCCCGCCCCCAGTATTATGAGTGTGGTGGTCGGACCATCACAAGACCGCCAGCACTGCCAGGATCAAGGATCCCTCTGGGCCAGCAGTCTTTCACGACGGGAATATGCTGGCAGTGACACAGCTGGCACCGCCGAGCTTATTCCGAGTTGCCATTTCACCCCCCGGTTCTTGGCGATGAACCTGCCATAAAAAGGGTGGCCGAATGGCACCAGAATGGGGCCTTGGGGGGCCTGCCGGAGGGGGACACATGCACATGTAGTGCCCCCCTGTATTTGCACCCCCATTTCCTGCACGGTGTGGCATTTATGCCACACCGTGCAGGAAGGTACAGTCGGCGCTCTTGTAGCAGCGGTCTGCATATGAGGCTCTTCTATGAGCCTCACAGACCGCTGCTGTCAGACCACCCGCCAGACCAGGATTGAAGTCCTAATTTGGCGGGCGGCAGCACCATGGCTTTGGTAGTCCTACAGCAGACAGCGCATTGCACCGTGCGCTGTAGAACCGCCAAAGTTGTAATAAGGCCCTTAATTTCCCTCTTTCCTGATTGAAAAAAACTGGCAGTGTTTAGAAAATTGTGAATAACTAATTAGAGCATATGAGAGGGATCACTCAGTTAAGGATAGAGGTAGCTGTTTTATGTTAAGTTATCGTTGAGTAGTGTCGCCTATCATTAGTAAGGCATCAAATTGCTTTCTTAATCTTGTCGTACTGTTTGTGCTGTTAACAGGTTTAAGTTGAATGTATGCAGCACAAACCTAGCTACAGAGCAGCAGGGCGTCGTATAGAGAATGCTGTACCCTCCCAGACCTCAGGTGCAGTGGCGGCTACTCCACTATGGCGGAGGAGCAGCGCCCCACTGCTTTCTTGGAGTGCGAGAAGCAAAAACATAAAATGGTAACAACTTTTAATTATTACCATTTTATGTGGGCGGGCAGGTGGGCTGCTCTGCTTACGGAGCAGGGCAGGGGAGGAGTGGTTTGCCAACTCCTGAGTGCGCAATGACTGTTTGATCGGTCCTCTAGGGCCGCCCAAACCAGTCATGTGCACTTTCCCCTTCTCCATGCAGGCTAAATTGCAGCCTGCATGGAGAACATGCCCACCCCTCCAGCCCCATGCTGAGCGCCACAACGCTCCATTGGAACATTGTGATTGGCTTAGGGGTGGGAGCCTGGATGCCTGCTTCCTGTTTTGACCTAGAGTCGTACACAGGCGAGCAGGAAAGAAGACGTGGGACCCGGCGGCACGGTAAGTTTAATTATTTGTATTTATTATTATTTTTTTGGTGCAGCCCATGACCAAACCCCCCTCCAAACCTCCCCTCCTGCACGCCCATCCCCCCCACGAGCCGTGCCAGCCCCCCTGCTCAGGTGAGAGCTAGCATCTCTGAACCCCATCCCTCTTCCCACCCCGTGCCTTGGCTTTAGCGGCTGGAGCGCCTGCTGCATCTGTCAGCTGAAGACAAGGGGCTTTCCCAGTATCGCAAGGAACAATACTGCAATACTGTTGTTGTAGGACCGACTGCAGATAATTATTTTGTGGGTGACCCTATTCCAAACTTGCATTCGATCTACGATTGACATTTTCGAGCCATACGTTTTCTTAGCAGACTAATATTAATTCCCGGACTTGAAACTCCAGTACAGAGAACAATTCTATTGTAACTGACCAAAAATATAGCGAGGCGGTGTGATAGGGAGTACAGGGACATCTTAAGGATTTTGGGGGCCCTGGGCCAAACTTATTTTGGAGGCCCCTTTTCAAAAAAACTTTGAAGGAATTAACCTTTTCAGCTCACTCACGCCCTCTTATGTCAGTTCACATTTCCATCTTAGGAACTATTGGGGCTCTCAGTGCAACCATATTTTCGGGACCCTAATTTTGATTCAATGAGTGGTATAAACTACTCATTTGGAAAATGCATTTCCCCTTTTGGGTACCTGGATAACTAAGAAGAACTACAATTTACACGAGGCCATTCACTTACAAAAACTACAGCCACAGTTCTTTAAACACTTAAGACAGTCTTGAACACCAGTGAATTCAAAATAAAGAAAGTTAGTAAGGATTTTCAAAAAATACAACTCATTTAGCTAAGAAGTGGGATGCCTTGCAGCCTTTTCAGGATCATTTTTGGCTAACTGTACATATTTTTTAAACATTTCAACAAACTACATCTTTTTTGAGGTAGAGTTAGTTGTGTCCAGAACAAAAGTCACAGACTTTGACGAAAACAGAGATTTATTCATATAACTCCAATTACACATTTAGGCTCAAAACATCTTTGCATCTGGTTGCCCCTTTTCTGCTATTTCAAGTATGGTATAATGCCAAATAATATTGAATTATAGGTTACACCTTCTAAAGCTGGGTCATACAAAACAACTGAAATGCATCTTGGCTACAGCCCCAAAAATCCTTAAGATTATACTTGGAAGAAAGAGATCGAGATAGGCAGAAAGAAAGGGAGAGGTGGGAGTAGAGGAATAGACAATGGTGAAGAAATTCCCACTCTCAGGGGGCACCTTGGAAGGTGGGGGCCCTGGGCAATTGCCCACTTTGCCCATGCCTTAAAACGTCTCTGAGGGAGTAGCCTGCATGGCCAGGGACGCTATTTAAAGAGTCCTGGTGCTTTCGGGGCAGGGGTGGGTGGGCCAGGCTCTATGTGGGTGTGGGCGGGATGAATTAAGACTGAATGTAAGTCAGAAGTGAATACTTTTCTAAGTGTAGTCGGCCATTAATTCAGTAAAATTGGTCACAATGTTGGGGGATATAAAGATTGCTCTGGGTAAAGGGGGCTAAGGAATCAGAAGAGATTGCTAAATGGAGCAGAAGGAATAATGCATATTGCAATTGCAATGCGTAACACATATTTCTAGGCCACGGACGTCATTTCATTTGCGCCGGAGTAATTGGAGTAGTTTTGGTAATTCTGCGTTACTCTTTGACCCGGACGAGATTATTCCTTCTTGCGTAATTTGGGGGAAAACATCCTAGCACAAAGGGACATTTTGCGAGCATAAGCAGCCGCTCGCGCTCACTATTTGTGTTCTGCTTTAGCACTATTACTTAGCACAAAATGCATCCTCGCATCCATTTTGGGCGCGAGGATGCATTTTGTACAATGAAATAGCACTAAATGCTGGGAGCAAGTTGGGGGAAAATCCTACCCCAAACGCACATCTAGCGAATGTGCTCTTTTATGTCTAGCGCTATTTCTTGGTGTAAAAATGCCTCTTTGCATCCAAAATGAATGTGACTGGGGCATTCTCCTGCTAAGATATAGCGCTAAACACATAATTACTCCTTTTGTGTAATTCTGCATATTCTCATGGAATTCTTAGATAATTCCTCGTGATTATGCTATACGGAATTAGAAGAGTTATGTTCACCCCTACATATTTCCAGTGCCTTTTCTTTTTCGTTTTTGCACTTCATTGTGCTTCAAATCCCTGTACAGCACTTTGGGGTTTTTTGCCATTAATTCCATGACACTTGAAATGCCTTTCCTATCACAGCCCAATTTAATGACGCTTATGTTGTCAGTCCCAGGAAAATGTTAGACCTGCTGAGAGATTAGAATGTAAAGGTCAACGGATATGGGTTTTGGTTCTTTTGAAATGTCCTTCTCTGATATGGACACAGTCAATTGTGAGATCTCTGAAACTGGTGGTCATTAACCTTTCTGAAGGAGCAATTAGGAACAGACAAGGCAGGGCTGGCTTAGAAACTTCCTCGCTTTCAACAAGAAACTGCAGTCCCACCACTGTCCCCATCATCTGCCAAAAAGCAGTGCCCAGGAAGAAACTATTCAGCACACCCTTGCCAAAAAAGTTAAATAAATGGCTTAAAGTAGCCCTACATCCTATTCACTTCATTGTCTGGGCCTCCACTCCCCAGCCACAGGAATGAAGGCAACACTCTTCCACTGTCTGGGGAAGTCATCCTCACCACCATCTTGTGACATGTCAAGTGCATCTAAAATGGATCCCACTTCACTTTCGTCATTAATACTGTGAGCCAAGCTTTAAGGGTGAACATCAGAAGACAGCTTCTCCAGCATTTGCAGAATCTCTTCTTCAATGCTTGCATTATTTATCCTGTATACTCTCTTATGTTGCTATTGATGGAGCGTGATTATTTAAAATTATCTTGCTCGATCAAATCTGCTCATTGGATGTAATACTAATACCTACTTAGTAAATATGACTAACAGAGAGTCTTGTGAAAACACTTGGAAGTTTAAAACTGCATTGTAAAAGCATGCAGAAGTGTCACAAACTGGTTTAAAATTGAGTCAATCACAACAGAGAGAGAAACTTACTAATGTGCTATGATAATAATGTGAAAAGTAATAATGCAATTTGTAGTTTAGCAAATTATGATTATGAAAATGTTTAAGTAAATGAT
Organism: Calotriton arnoldi; assembly: GCA_963921515.1. Classification (NCBI taxonomy): domain Eukaryota; kingdom Metazoa; phylum Chordata; class Amphibia; order Caudata; family Salamandridae; genus Calotriton; species Calotriton arnoldi. The sequence goes on along the minus strand of CAWUFW010003512.1, from coordinate 1,671,780 downwards.
TCTTGCTCATATTTTCTCTGACATGCAATTTTAAAAAGAAAGTGCTTACATTTTAATGAATCGTAATTAGACTATGCTTATAAGTTTAATGAAAATGATGATTCTCATATCATTTCTTATGCATTCTTTATTTCTCTAAATGTTTTCAATAATAGTGTGTTTATTCATTAGAAAATGATGATTTAGTAATTTTCCATGTAGGCCTCGAAACTTGAAAATGTATTTAGTTTTTATTATTTCCTTCGGATAAACTAGAAAATGCTGACCTGATTGCATTATAGCTCTGAATATTATCGCTGAAGTTTCTTTCCTGCAGTTTGAATAATGGAAATTTTTCTCTGTGACTAGAAAACTGTAACAACTTTGTTGCAAGCTTAGAGGAAAGCGTGCAGAGCGGATATGCTAGGTTGCAAATGTATTTTCTTATTTCCGAAGGGAATTGATATTGAACATTCTTAGAGAACAGTGAACACTGAACAAAGGTATTATGTATGGTTTCAGATGATTTGGGCTAGAAAACGATCACACCACAGTGGCACCATGGATTTTGACCAATGGAAATCATGCAAGCTGTAAAATAGTTATTTTTTTGGGCAAAAACTGATAATGTCTGAAGGTATAACTACCCCGTGGGAAAAGGACGTGTGCGGCTATTTTCCTTGCAGATCCTGAGCTTGACATGCTGTCAGTTTGAACTCTGATTTCCCTGAACTGAACTCTCCTGATTACCTCCGTACTTTACTGGCTGGTGAAGTCAAGCAGGTCGAATCTTTTCAACTGAAGAACTAAATGACTCCGGCTATTATACACTGTACTCTAGCATTCTTTCGAGTTTATCTTGTGACCTGGTTCTGAATAATCGACAACCGATTCTTAGTTTGTATGATTCTGAATTGCATATTGTGTTTGCAATGTGTTTTTTCTCTCTCTCTCTCCTCACAAATGATGTTATTTGATGGTGTATTTTGCTCTAAGCTGTGATATATTGTGATTTTATCTGCATACAAATGAATTACAGATATTAAATGATTCTATTGTATTATTGTGCTCTGACCATTCATCTTGAAGTTTAGATAAAGGTTTTTTGAAGACTATTCAAAGTGTTTGTCCTTACTTATTGATATTATTGATATTGTGTGAATATTATTTTTGGATGGGCACTTCTTTATTACAGGTCGTCATGAAGGAGTGGCTTTCCGTCTCTTATTATCTGAGTCCCTATTAGCTCTTACAAAGATCTATCGGAGGACCTTATGGTTGTGATTTATTGTAGAGTTTCTATGGGCCCAACTCTATGCTTTTGTGAATAGTGTTGCTGTGGATTGAGTTTATGGTGTGGTGGGTAGCTCATGCCTGAGCCCAGCAATTTCACACACGCTTACGCTGGATCCGTTTTCTGGTAGCAAAATCGGATGGGTATTTTGACTAAAAATACTAGGTAATGAAGAGACGGAGTTAAGAGACGTTGACTGACTATAGAAAATGTGTTCCTTTGTGTTACGTGTTGTGGTCCGTTGTTGACATTAATGGAAGTGAACGGGTCTGTCGTGGCCTAAGATCCCGGGATAAAGCCTAAGGGCGGTCTTAGTGTGGCATACACTAAGCGTGTTTTGTCTGCTGTGGAAGTAGTGCTGTGCAAAAGGCCTTGCCAGTGCTAGCATTAGGGAATCTTTAAGTGTGACAAGTGGAGATTCTTGAGTTTTCTTCAAAAGAGGGCATTTGAGGCAATCTTGAAGAGTTTTCATTTAAGTGAGGGTGAAATTGCGCTGGTTGAAATTTTGCTGGAGACAAAAGAAATTCTCGGATTGTGTTGATCTATTGTTTTCTTTAGTTGAGCAGACAAGGTTGTTTTACGTTGTTTGTTTTGTTAAAGACTTGGTAAAGACGATGATGACTTTGTAAAGGGCGGGTCAGTCGCAGGAGTTAAACTGACATCACAGGTACAGTGCTGGTATTGGTCGGTTGGTGAGAAATCGTCACAGGTGCCGCGCTGGTATTGGTCGGTTGGTGTGAAGTTGCGCTGGTATTGGTCAGCGTGATCGGTTCTGATTGGTGGCAGATAATCACAACACGGAAAAGAAATTATTTTGAAGATCGTTTTTCTTTATAAAGGTTTGACTTTAGTGTAAGGAAAATAATGAAGTTTTTCAAATTGTTGAAAACATTGTTTCGTAAAGATGAATTGATACTGATTAGAGAAGGAGTTCCTGTGGCTCCGGAAGGTTCCCTGCTTCATTTTTGTCATTAGAAGGGGGATGTCACACGTGTACGTGGTTGGAGAACTGGATGAAATATACTGAGCAAGATGGTAGCTTAGTATTTCTAGAATATGGGACTTTCAATACTAGAATTTTAGAAAATTTAAGGAATCAAATGAATAGCCTGAGACCAAATCCTAGACCTATGCAATATAAAGCTCTGGAAGAGTGGGAACATGAGGCATATAAAGGGAGAAAGAAAAGCATCAGAATAAGTACAGAAATACTGCGCGTCATTACGCTGAACCAAAATGGGATGCACAAAAGAAAATGTGGAGAAAAGATGTAGCTGAGAAAGAACGAATGTTTCTAGTCATGGTAGCTGAGACCAGTGAAGGAGAGAAAAGCAGTGAGAAAAAGAAGTATGTTGAGGGATTGAAGTAAAAAAACATTGAGTTATTTGTTGAGGGAGCTGAGGATATAGATGATGAATTCCTGAATGAGCTATTACTGAATAGACCTCCACCTTATCATGAAGAGCAGAATGATGTGGAGTCAAGACCTTTTGGGTTACAACCAAGTGCTCCAAAGGGCATGTAAATTTGGCACATGAGAAGACATCATTGGTACAGAATCAGACTCCAGTTAGAGAAGAGTTTCCGGAAATAATGACATCAATTAATCCAGATGCTTTATCGGTCCCCGTAACTATAGGTCCTATTGTTCCATTATGCAATGAATGACAAAGAGTTTGGCAAGTCCATACTTTAGCAGTCCTCAATAATAGAATTAGTGGCGATCATACTGTTTCAGAGAGAATGAATGTGAGGAATCAGGGAAGGACAACAAGGAATGGGTCGAATGAGAATAATGGTGTAAGTGTTATTACGGGAGAAGGGATAGAGCCATTGATTCGTAATTTAGATAGGCCAGTTGAAACCCCAGAAAGCGGATTACATATAGAGTCAAGAAGGATGTTGCAGTTGGAGAGGTAGATGACATCGTCTTCAGGAGGGTCAAAGACAGGTGGTGTTAGTGAAGAGATTCTAAGATCAGGACCTTGTTCATCTTTAGGACCTTCCCCAGAAGAGCTGGACGAATGGATAAAGGAGACTGCACCTGGTTGCAGTATACAGAATAATTGTTCTCCACAACATTCAAGAATTGATGTGAGTAGATTAAACGTGGAAATAGAAGAATTTATATTGGGAACAATTAGTCCAGAGAGGTTAGCTAAATATCGAGATGAAGAATTGCATTTCATGTGTAAAGATATTACTCGAAGAGCAAGGAATACACATGAGAAATTTGCTGGGATTGCACAAAAGTATGGAGTTGACATAGAGAAGTCTAAAGCTTTACAAAAAACATACCGATTGGATTTCAGTGACAAAGATTTGGAGAGTTTGAATGTTTCAGGAAAGCGTTTGCAGATCAAGGAATTGATAAACACTCTAAAGCGTTGGGGTGAAGTGGATCGATGGGAAGGTAGTTGGGCAAAAAGAAAAGAGGACACAATAGTAACTTTACCTCTGTATCCTGTGAGGGAGACAGAATCTGGAGAAACAAATGCAACAGTATATCCTATGAGAGAAGTACCAGGAGTTGGGTTTGTTCATGTTCCTTGGTCTAGGCAGGATATATTATCATTTACTAATGATTTTCCTGGATTGAGAGAGAAGTCAGTAGAATGGTATAAACAAGTGGAGAGGTTTGTTAAGGTTTCAAAAGTCTTGTTGAAAGATTTAGATGCTTTGTTTGATATTGTGGTGCTGACTGATTTGTGGGTTGAATGTAAAATTGCTATAGATTGGCCGAATGAAGAGTATCTGAGAGATCCAAAAACAGGAGCACCAACAGAAGAAGTCATGAAGAAATATATTCAGGTTATTACCAATTTGAAGGGGAAAATTTCACCGAAAGAAACTGATTGGGTGAAAATAGACAGGACTACTCAGGAATTAAAAGAGTCAGTTCATGCATATTATGAGAGGCTTTTGCAGGCATTTAAACAGTATAGTGGTATTGAAAATGTTTCTGAAAAAGATATGGGACACTTTGTGTATTGTTTTGTGTGTGGGTTGAGACCAGAGATAAGTGCTATGATTCAGCAGCATTTGATTTGTTGGCAAAGCAAATCGGTTGATGAAATTCTTCGTTATGCGAAATATTGTGGTGATATAGATTTGCGTCACAAAAAGTTAAAAGAGAAATTGATGTTGGCACAGATGAAAGCAGCAAAGAAAGGAGGATTTCTGAATATGAATACGGATTTTACTGGAATTTATCAGGGAAATGGTCAAACTACTACTGGAATGGGAGGTGTAGTGACAAATACTGTGTCGAATCTGATACCTCAAGGGAGAGGTCAAGGAGATAACTTAGAGGAAATGAAGAAGAAATTCCTGTGTCATGCGTGTGGCAAGTTCAGGCATTAGAAACGCGAGTGTAGAAGCATTCAGTTGAATACAGGTGGTGTGCAGTTGATGGACACAGGAATAAATGGAATAATGCAAGGGCAAATTAATAATGAGATGATGAATCAACAAAATCAGAATCTGCAGATGTCGATTGGCATAGGACAGGGACAGAGAATGCCACAAGCACCTATGCAAAATGTGAATGGTCAAGTACAAAGGTACAATATGAATGTGGGTTTTCATACAAATGATCAATTCAATTCAAATGTGCAGGTGTGTTCACAGTACTTGATGCAGTTGGAAGAGAGTGATTCAGATACATCTCAATGACCGTGCCGGAGGGGGGAGGAGGAATGCGTGATTGGCGCATCCTTAGAGGTAGATCAGAGTGGTCCTTATGTGGGTGGCGAGGTTGATGGAAAATCTATTGCGTTCCTCGTAGACACTGGTGCTACCCGTTCCACTGTGAGAACTGTGGAAATCCTTACCCTACCTCTCTGGGGAGAAAGCATCCAAGTTGTAGGAGTATCGAACAAATTGATTAGGACCCCAGTGACAAAACCTATGAAAGTACAAATTGGGAGTTTTAAAGATTTACATACATTTGTGGGGTGAGATACCAGTCCAGTTAATCTGCTGGGTAGAGAGTTACTTGCAAAATGAATTGTTCCATCTATTGTACACCAGATGGAATCGCATTCCATACGAAAGATGAGGATGTGGTGTTTAAAATGGCACGACAGGAAATGGAAATGAATAGCTTACATCCTCTATTTACAGGGAATGATTTGCCAGTGGAGTCAAAAGATACGGTGTTGACGAATGTGTGGGATTTTTCAGGTAAATATATTGGTTTGATGAAAGAAGTAGCTCCAATTCGGATTGCTTTAAAACCAGATGTAGAATTCCCTCGAACACCAGCTTACAAAATGAGTCCTGAAACAATTGCAGTAGTAAATCCTGTGATTGAGATGCTAATTGAAGAAGGTATTCTGAAAGAAGTATTAGGGAGTCCATGCAATTCACCTATCATGGGAATTCGCAAACCTAACCGGAAATATAGAATAGTGCAAGACCTTGGGAAAATCAATCAGATTGTGATACCTTGTTGTCCAATAGCGCCAAACCCAGATGTGATTTTGTATCAAATTCCATGTGAAGCAGAATGGTTTTCAGTGATTGATTTGTGTCAAGCATTTTTCTCGATACCCTTGCATCCAGATAGTCAATATTTATTTGCGTTCCGGTTCGGGAACCATGTCTTGGCATGGTGCCGAGTTCCATAAGGGTATGCTGAAAGCCCCTCAATCTTTAATCAGATTTTGAAGAAAAATCTAGAGTTATTGGTAATGCCTAAAAATTCAGCATTAGTGCAACATATTGACGTTCTATTGGTCGTGCCAGGAACAAAAGAAGCTTGTGTTATTGATACGATTGCTCTACTGAACCATTTGGCAGTAGGTGGGCATAAAGAGTCACCAGCAAAGCTACAATTTTGTAAAAAAAGAGGTCCTCTATCTAGGACATAATATTGAAAAAGGAGTCAGAAAAGTGTCTCAAGATTGGATCAATTCCATTTTGCAAATGAATCCGCCGAGTACACAAAAGGAAGTTGGAATGTTCCTGGGAATGGTTGGATATTGCAGGCAGTGGATCCCAAGCTTTTCACTGATAGCCAAGCCATTGCAAAGGCTGACACACAAAGACGTGTCAGATCCTGTACATCTAGATGAGGAATGCATGAGTTCATTTCTTGAACTACGATACAGTTTGTGTCGAGCACCAGCTTTGGGAATGCCCGATTTCAACAAGATTTTTGCACTGTTTTGCAGTGAACGTGATGGTTGTGCACTTTCAGTTCTGATGCAAATGCATGGAACAGCACGCCGTCCGGTGGCATATTTTTCAGCCACGTTGGATCCTGTAGCTGCTGCCTTATCTGGTTGTTTGAAAGCAGTTGCTGCTACTTGTGTGAGTTTGGAACAGAGTGAGACGATTGTAATGGGACATCCATTGGAAGTGTATGTGCCACATTCAGTTGAGATTTTGTTAACACGAACTCTCACACAGCACCTTAACAAAATATGAACAAGTGATCTTGAGTGCAGAGAATGTGTCTGTGACAAGATGCACAAGTTTGAACCCAGCTACATTGTTACCACTTCCCATTCGTGAAGAGGTAGTAGATGAAGCAGATCATGATTGCCTTGATGAGACTGAATTGTGTACAAAACCGAGACCTGATATACAAGATACTTCCAATGACTGAAGCTGATCATGTTTTGTTTGTGGATGGATCATGCTTGAGAGACAAAGAAGGTACCTTGCGAGCTGCATATGCGATTTTGTGCGATGGTGGGTGTTGTTGAAGCATCATGGTTGAAAGGAGTGAATTCAGCACAGGTGGTGGAATTAATTGCACTGACTAGGGCACGGGTACTCATAGTACGCCCCGCGGGCCGCCAGCGGCCCTGCAAGCCTTCCTTGGCAGCCCGCGGACCTTGCAGACATCGTACCTGAGTTTCTTTTTTTTTTTTAAAGAGTGTCAGCAAACACCGCCGGTTGCAGCAGTGCGGACTCCGAGAGACTCTGCTCTATGGGGGCCGGGCGATTCCAGCGATAGTCAGAGTAGAGATGCAGGGGCGCTAAGAAGAGGTGAAATACAACAAAGCCTCATTAACAAGTAAATGGTCTTTTAAAGACCTGTGAAGTACTCGGGTGCGGCTGTGTGTGTGCCCGGGAAGCTGTCTCAGCCCAGGCTGCCACACACGCGGGGTGAGGTGACAGAGGGTGACAGAGGACAGCAGGGTGTGAGAGCCGGGTGAGGTGACGGAGGGCAGCAGGGAGTGAGAGCCGGGTGAGGTGACGGAGGGCAGCAGGGAGTGAGAGCCGGGTGAGGTGACGGAGGGCAGCAGGGATTGAGAGCTGGGTGAGGTGTGCGTCAAGGGCCTGATTAACAGAACTAACTTACGTCAAAAACGTAAAGTTAGTACTTTTTGGTATTCACAGAATACACTTACTCATTTTGGTATTCACAGAATGAACTTACTCATTTCGGTATTCACAGAAGTTAGTAGTCCTAACTTTAGGACTCCTAAATGCCTTCTGTGAATACCAAAAGTCTTAAAGTTAGGATTTTTCTCAGTTTAGGAGTAGTAAAGTTAGGACTCCTAACTTCTGTGAATACCGAAATGAGTAAGTCCATTCTGTGAATACCAAAATGAGTAAGTGTATTCTGTGAATACCAAAAAGTACTAACTTTACGTTTTTGACGTAAGTTAGTTCTGTGAATCAGGCCCTAAGAGCCTGTGATGTGATGTTTCCCGCCAGCCTGTAGTCAGAGGGTTGAGCCAAGGCCAGGGAGCTCAGGCCTAGTCTCCGCTCTCGCAGCACAGCGCACAAATGCTCGCCGCCAGGTTGGCGCTATATATAATTGATGCATGCATACCTACACGGACCGGTGACTGGCGCCAAAGGAGGGCTTTGATCTGACAGCTCGGGGTGAGAGTCAGAATTAAAGCCAGCGACAGATGTGACCCCAGGCCCAGTGGTGGGACACAAACCCCGCCAAGCAGCAAATTCAGAGAGAAAACGAGCTGACTTTTACATTACACAGGGAGAGGGGGAGTGGGGGGGGCTGTCTCTGGGCTGGTGATGGGGACGTGTAGACACAGTACGTGTGCACTGCCCGAGGCACAGAGACAGATAGAGACAGAAACAGACAGAGACAGATATAGAGACAGAGATAGACAGAGACAGAGACAGATAGAGGCAGATAGAGACAGAGACAGATAGAGGCAGAGACAGATAGAGGCAGAGACAGATAGAGGCAGAGACAGAGACAGCTAGAGACACATAGAGACAGAGCCAGATAGAGGCAGAGACAGATAGAGGCAGAGACAGATAGAGGCAGAGACAGATAGAGACAGGGGCAGACAGAGCTAGATAGAGGCAGAGACAGGGACAGACTGACAGAGGCAGAGACAGATAGAGGCAGAGACAGATAGAGGTAGAGACAGAGACAGACAGAGATAGAGACAGACAGAGACAGAGAGACGGAGAGGGAGACAGAGGGAGGGAGACAGAGACAGGGATAGACAGAGAGAGGGACAGACAGAGACAGGGACAGACAGAGACAGATAGAGGCAGAGACAGATAGAGGCAGAGACAGACAGAGACAGATAGAGGCAGAGACAGACAGAGATAGAGACAGACAGAGATAGAGACAGACAGAGACAGAGAGACGGAGAGGGAGACAGAGGGAGACAGGGACAGGGATAGACAGAGAGAGGGACAGACAGAGACAGGGACAGACAGAGACAGATAGAGGCAGAGACAGGGACAGACAGATAGAGGCAGAGACAGAGACAGACAGAGACAGAGAGACAGAGCGAGGGAGAGGGCGACGGAGAGGGAGACGGAGGGAGACAGAGCGAGAGAGAGGGAGAGAGAGGGAGGGAGACAGAAGGAGGGAGACAGAGGGTGACAGAGGGAGGGAGAGGGAGGGAGACAGAGAGAAAGGGAGACAGAGAGAGGGAGACAGAGGGAGACAGAGAGAGAGGGAGACAGAGGGAGGGAGACAGAGGGAGGCAGACAGAGGGAGGCAGAGGGAGGGAGTCAGGGGGAGACAGAGGGAGGGAGAGGGAGACAGACAGAGGGAGACAGAGGGAGACAGACAGAGGGAGACACACGGAGGGAGACAGAGGGAGGGAGACAGAGGGAGGGAGACAGAGGGAGGGAGACAGAGACAGACAGAGGGAGACAGAGGGATGGAGACAGAGAGAGAGGGAGACAGAGAGAGAGGGAGACAGAGGGAGGGAGACAGAGGGAGACAGAGAGAGGGAGACAGACAGAGGGAGGGAGACAGAGAGGGAGGACAGAGAGAGAGGGAGACAGAGGGAGGGAGACAGAGGGAGACAGAGAGAGGGAGACAGACAGAGGGAGACAGAGGGAGACAGACAGAGGGAGACAGAGGGAGAGAGAGAGAGAGAGAGAGGCAGAGGGAGGGAGACAGAGAGAGACAGACAGAGGGAGACAGAGGGAGACAGAGGGCGACAGACAGAGGGAGACAGAGAGAGACAGACAGAGGGAGGGAGACAGACAGAGGGAGACAGAGGGAGACAGACAGAGGGAGGAGGGCGACAAACAGAGGGAGACAGAGGGAGGGAGATAGATAGAGGGAGACAGAGGGAGGGAGGCAGACAGAGGGAGACAGACAGAGACAGACAGAGGGAGACAAAGGGAGGGAGACAGAGGGAGAGAGAGGGAGGGAGACAGAGAGAGGGAGACAGAGAGAGAGAGAGGGAGGGAGACAGAGAGAGAGAGTGGGAGACAGGCAGAGTGAGTGAGACAGAGGGAGACAGAGGGAGACAGAGAGAGAGGGAGGGAGAGAGAGAGAGAGAGATAGAGAGAGGGAGGGAGACAGAGAGAGAGGGAGGGATGGAGAGATAGAGAGAGGGAGGGAGAGATAGAGAGAGGGAGGGAGGGAGACAGAGAGATAGAGAGAGAGAGAGAGAGAGAGAGAGAGAGAGAGAGAGAGAGAGATGTGTATGCCGGGTCTGGTGGCTCAGTGGACAAAGGCGTCCGCTGCAGGGGCCTGTGTTCAACCTCATGGTCACAGTTTTTTTTTGCTCTAGCCCCGCCCCACTCCCCCACTGACCCCGCCCCCACCGGTGCGGCCCTCGGCCACAAACCACACAGTAAATTTGGCCCCCGAGAGAAAGTTTGTGAGTACCCATGGACTAGGGCATGTTGTGTTACAGAACACATGGAAGTTTCCATATTTATGGATAGTCAATATGGTTTTGGGGTGGTGCATGATTTTGGGCAATTGTGATCTCAACGTGGGTTTATGACCTCTTCAGGTTCACCAATACGAAAGGGAGAGTGAGTAAAAAACCTATTGATGGCACTACAACTGACAGCCCAAATTGCAGTGGTGAAATGTTCTGCACATAAATCTGGTCGTGACTATGTCGCAGTTGGCAATAAATATGCTGACGAAACTGCACGCTATTGTGCTCTAAATTCTCATGCAATATATGGAGAAACGACTTTGAAAGAACAATCTGATGATACTGAATGCAGACTAATGTTTTCAATTGTTGAAACATGGGAAGAAATTAGAGAGTTACAAGATTCAGTTACCAAGGCAGAAAGAGAAGGGTGGATTAAAGCAGGATGTACACGCAGACAAGAAGATGAAGTGTGGGTTTACACAGATGGGAGGCCTGTATTGCCAGATAGCTTGTTGTCACCAATGGAAAAGAGTCTGCCATGGTCCAACTCATGTAGGCAGAGTTGCTATGATGAGGACTTTTAAACAATCATGGTACAATCCAAAATTCAGAGCCATTGCAGAGAATCTATGCCAAAGATGCATAAAGTGCCAGCAACAAAATGCAAGTAGAAAACTGTTGTTACCTTGAGTCAAATTGGAAGAGGTCCATTTACTCGTATGCAGATGGACTTTAAAGAGTTGCCTCCTTGTAATGGATTAACAAATGTCCTTGTGATTGTGTGTCTGTTTTCACGTTGGGTTGAAGCATACCCCACGAGACGTAATGACAGCCTAACTGTTGCTAAACTGCTGCTTAGAGAGTTGATTCCGAGGTTTGGGTTTCCAGTCTCATTGGAAGCAGATAGAGGAAGTCACTTTAACAATGAAGTGGTGCGAATACTTAGCACTGCCTTACAGATTGAGCAAAAATTGCATTGTGATTATCGACCCGAAGCATCAGGTGTGGTCGAGCAAATAAATGGCACAATAAAGTCACGATTAGCAAAGGTTTGTGCTTCAACCTCACTGAAATGGCCTGATGCATTACCACTGGTGTTGATGAGTTTGAGAAGTATCCCAGACAGAAGAACAGGACTGTCTCCACATGAAATTATAATGGGGAGGGCTATGAGATAGTCTACAGTCCCAGAAAATCAGCTTGTGTACATATCTGATGATTTAGTGCTCGATTATTGTAAAGGATTGGCTGACGTAGTGCGTTCTGTGTCTCACAAGGTTGGAGAAGTCGAAAACACGTGAGAAAATCCTGTTTGGAACCTCGTTGGCGTGGGCCATACCAAGTGATTCTCGTGACAACAACTGCAGTTAAATGTGGTGGTCTACCTAATTGGGTGCATGCCGTGCACACTTGTCGAGCACCATGTCCACTCAAAAGTACAGAGTCAGTTGAAGGTGAACAAAAATAGCTTGAACAGACTAAGCATCAAGTAGAGTGGGCGTCAGCTACTGGGTCTCGTAACACTGTTGAAACTGAAAAAGAGTTAATACCTGAAGAAACTGACCAAAGTCCTTAAATAGAAGAAATAGACAGTGTTCCAGAAAAATGAGTGCGAAGAGGTGACCAATGGCCTGAGAGAACTGAACAGTTGAGAGATACTTTGGCAAAAAGAATACAAAACACTGTAATAGAAGTCTCCAGTCAATCTGAACAAAGTGATACAGACGGAGAAGAAATTGCAGTATGCAGAACAAAAAGAGCACGAGTTCCAAGCAAGAAGTATGCAGCACCTGAATGGACATATCTGGCTGCCACAAGTGACTGTGAAAAAGAATTTATCACGTATTGTTTCAACTCATCATATGAGCCACTCTTAATGAACTGTTCGTAACAAAGAGGGTGCTTAAAAAAAGAGAGGAGGTTGAAGAAGTGACCAAAAGTGACCAGACGCTGGAAAAGTGGTTGCTCGAATACGTAAACCTTGTTAATCTAGTCTAATTGATATTATTCTCCAAGAAAAATGAATGGTTCCAAGACTGAAAATCCAAATAGGTTTGTTTCACCTAGACGAAGGTGTTTAGGTATTTGCTTTATATGTATTTTTGTTTTAATACTTGTCTTGTTGGTGTCTATATTAATTGTGCCACATTTTGTTTAGCGTGTTGAGTCTACTAATGGATATGTGAGCACGACTACTGAATTCACAAAAGTCCTTTGAGAAAATATAGATATTAGAAAACTAACAGGAATGACTTACAACAAGATAGATCAATTAATGACTTTTCGTTAAATGTTTTTACTAAACTTTTATATGAGTATGTTGATACTATGGATGCGAGAGATTGTTATGTGTGCATGCAATTACCAACGTCCGTGTCTGAAGGGGTGACTTATCATCATCTTCCTTTAACATATGGTATATCGTGTAGTGTACTAACCAGTTTATTCTAGGGCAAGGAACAATTTCAATATTTTTACTCAAATTTGGATTTAGTTTTTTCAGAAGTTCCTATAATGAAGAACATGAATATAGTGTCAAGTGTGAAAAATGCCGAAATAATGGGTGAATTGTTTCATACTACTAAGCCTATTGATACTGTATATGTGCATAGAAATAATTTGACTTGCATTTTGAGTAGTGTAGAGATAGAGTTTATTAATTCCATAGAAGATAGATGTGAAGAAATAAAAAGAAAAGCTGTAGAGCAGAAAACTAGAGTACCTCCTTGGGCTCATAAGGAGGGTGATTACAAGAAAGGTGAGACTTATGCTGCAATGACTCTGTATTGGCATCATAAGGGAAAGCTTTGCTTACTAAGACAAAAGACTGAATATAATAATAAATTCATTGGTTCCAGTGAATGTGAACACACCTTCCTGATTGCGGGGGGTTGGGCATTAAGAGGTGTTACTGATCCAGTTTTTCCAGGAGTGTATTTTGTGTGTGGTAAAAATGTTCATTATAAATTGCCTGAACATTGGTATGTATGGATGTTGTTATATGAGAATTGCCTTTCCAAAAATATATCATATGGGTGAGCATCCTGAAACCAATGAGAAGAAAGTAACACGGAATAAAAAGGGAATAAGTGCTGCAGAAATTGTGGGTGATATATTTGGTGCAATAATGCCATCAGTGAGAGGGATTTTGAATTCACATAAAATTAGAAAATTGTCTACAGTGGTTGATCATTTATCAACGGATACCGCTGGTGGGTTTTTAGTGATTGGTACTGAAATGGTTGCTATTAGATCAATGGTTTTGCAGAACCGGCTTGCCCTGGATGTATCATTGGCAAAAGAGGGCGGAGTCTGTCGCATAGTGAAAATTCAACAATGTTGCACTTATATCCCTGATAAACGTAGAGATTTGCGGGGATATATTGGTAACATTACTAACCTGAGTAATGATTTAACTGAACTAAAAGTTGTTGGTGCATGGGAGAAACTTGGTAAGGGTTTTTCTTCAGTGGGAAATTGGCTTGCAGCATTGGGTATTAGCATAGTGGGGAAAATATTAACACCATTAATGCCTGTTGCTGTTGGCATAATAATTATAGTATTAATATACAGATGTTGCAAACGCAAAGTAGAAACAAAACAACGTAGAGGTAGAAAAAGAAAAATGTCTGATATAGAAGTAGAAGACAGAAAGGGTACTTATTATGAAGTAATGAAAGATGTAGAGGGTGCTAGGCTGAAACAGATTAAAACAAGTGCATTTTAAGATAATAAGATTGTAATCAGATTATTAGAGATTGTGTGATGGGATGGCTTGATCAGATGGGGGATTGATGGAGCGTGATTATTTAAAATTATCTTGCTCGATCAAATCTGAACATCGAATGTGATACTGATGCCTACTTAATAAATATGACTAACAGAGAGTCTTGTGAAAACACGTGGAAGTTTAAAACTGCATCGTAAAAGTATGCAGAAGTGTCACAATCTGGTTAGAAATTGAGTCAATCACAACAGAGAGAGAAACTTACTAATCTGCTATGATAATAATGTGAAAAGTAATAATGCAATTTGTAGTTTTTTTGTTTTTTTTAAATTTTTATTTCATTTGCATAGTCAGACCACCCAGGATTTTGCGGCTTTGAGTGGCAAATTTTGTGGCAAAAAAAGCAACATTTGCGGCCCAAAACCTCAAAATTCGCAGTATTTTTGCGGTGGGCAAAGAATGTGCCCGCCACGAAAATACCGAAGGCTTGTGCTCTGTCACTGCTGGAGACTGTGCTATGTCACAGTCTGTAACTTTGCAGAGTCTCCAGCAGCGCAGAGCCTGGAACCGGAGGCTGTCTGATACCAAAGATAGCAGATTACCATATGAAACCTGCTCTTTTTGGCATCAGACAATTTATGCGTGCAGGGCAGCAGGGGTGAAGGGCTGGGAGTGGTGGCGGCAGAGAAGGTTGAGGGTGGGTAAAAAAAAAACAATAGGAGACATGGGAGGTTAGGGGTTAGTCTTCAGGGGGGCACCCAAATGTGTGAGGCAGAAGACTAATTGCTCAGGAGGGGTTCTAGCTGCATTTCAAAGGCAGGCAGCAGAGGCATTTAACACCTCTACTGCCTGCTGGCCTGTTGATCTTTACTGGCTCAGTGGCAGCACAGAGCCAGTAAAGAGACGGTGAACTGCAATTTTTTATTTTTTTTTAAGATATTTTGCGGGCACTTTTGTAAAAATCGCGGCATTTTTACAAAAGTGCCGATTTCGCGATTTTTTTGCAAACCGCGAAATCCTGGGGGGTCTGCATAGTTACTAAAAACCATTGCAATACAAAAGCTTCAATTAAAACCGTAAGAACATGATAAAATATAAGGTGCACGTTTATAGTTTCCATGAGCATTGAAAATGACTTTAACCCTTTGGGTGCAGCCGGAATTTCCCTGCGGTGCGGGAAAATTCCACTTGTGCGCAGATCGGACGGCTCCCGGACGTCCGACGCACACGCCCACCGTGACGTCGGACGGCCGGGGGCTGTCCGACGCATGGAAGGGGATAAATGAGTTGGATTACTAACAGTTAAAAAGGCACTTTGGTGCTAGTGCAGATTGTTGCTGGTGTAAGGAAAGCAGTCAGTGCAGAGTCTGTTGCCGAATCAGCCACTGCAATCAGTACAGAAAGGTGCTTCACAGTGTTTCTAAGCTTCTAACCGCAATGTGGGCTTCCCAGCTCTACCTTAGTTGGAAAGGCCTCTGATCTTTAGTTGGATGGATTGTGCTAGCATCCCAGTGTGTAAAGCTGCTGGCAATTCTGAATGACTAGGCCTACGTAGAGTGGTTTCTGGTAGGTCTGCTCTGAATCCCAGGTGAGGCTTGATCTTATGGTGGCATTTTTTGCTCGACTAATGCAAGAAATCTTACTAGTCTGCAATTTAGTTGTGGTGATCCTGGCTCAAAGCATGCCAGAACTGCTTGCCTCCTTGAGCGAATTCCCCTATGATTAAAGGGCATTTTTAGCAGCTGTCTCCTTTCCTGCGACATCTCCTTACAGGAGCATAGTAGATAGATGATATCGGCCATTTTTGCACAGGCTGCAAGAAGTTGGGGGTGACGCCCACAGCCACGGTGGAAGGTTTTGAGTGCACGGGAGCATGCCAAGGTGAAGCTTTAATAATTTTATTTTCCGTGATTTTGGATATCCCAGGTTAAAGTATTTTTGAGGGGGCTAAGATCTTATAATTATTCAAAGACATCAACGCATGAGATCTGGCTGAATAGGCGGCTTTATCCTCCAACAATGACAGTTGTTTTAGGGATCTCCAGACCAGCTTCTTAAAAGCTAGGTGAGGGATCTGTGTATTCCAGAGGCGGAGAGCCCAGTGCTTGCCAGAGCCTCCTGAGGGTAGTTTCTTGCAGGGGAATTCACCCTCCGTTAGAGGTCTTGCCATAAGAGCTGGTTTAGAGTGTTTGGGGCCGATAATCTGATCTTATTCCAGCAGATGATGCATGCGCCGTACCTGGCCCATGATTGTTTCAATAGGACAAACTCCAACCTTAGTTGCGCCGGGGAGGTGTGGTTTGGGAGGCGGAACATGGTTCTGTATGCTTTGACTAGAGTTTTGTCCAGTAACTTAGTGTCTCTGCCTCGCGTTATTTGCCTGCCATAGGTTATAGTGGGTAGAATATTTGCCTGTGCTACTTTCAGGAGGGGGCTTAGAGTTGGACCGGTTAGATTGATGTTAGATTTTTCAAAGTTAGTGCTAGAACCAGCCCTTTTCTTTTAATCTCTTCTTGATGTCGTGCGAAGGATCCTTCTTTATCTATGTAAACGCCTAGGAACTTGTAATCCGCCGCTGGTTCTATTTGTGTGCCACCCAGGTGCCAGGACCTTGCTCGTTTCATCTTGTTATTAATGGTCATTGTCCTTGTTTTTTTTAGATTAATTGTCAAGTTTTTTTCTCTGACGTAGTCCTGCATTTCGTTTAGAAGGTGTTGCATTCCGACTGCTGTATGGCTAAGCAGAATTACATAGTCAGCGTACAGGAGATTGGACAAAGTTGTGCCCCCCAGCCTGGGCACATGGA
This sequence comes from Calotriton arnoldi, assembly GCA_963921515.1. Taxonomy (NCBI): domain Eukaryota; kingdom Metazoa; phylum Chordata; class Amphibia; order Caudata; family Salamandridae; genus Calotriton; species Calotriton arnoldi. The sequence continues at coordinate 1,654,891 of CAWUFW010003512.1, read as the reverse complement.
AATTGCAGGAGTTGAGTGTCTGTGGTAGATCTGCCATAAATAGATTGAATAAGGTAGGCGCCTACATAAAACCCTGTTTCAGGCCTTTGTTTGTTGTTACTCTTCTCGAAAGGTGAGTCCCTGCTCCCAGTTGTCTGTATGGAGGAGTGTTAAAATTTTTAAGAAGACTTCTGGAATGCCCCAGCAGGCTAGCTTCCCCCACAGCCTTGCCCTATCAACATTATTGAAGGTGGCACTGAAGTCAATTAAACAGAGGTGCAGCGGCATTTTCTTGGATATTGCTGCATCAATAAGCAGAGAGATTGACAGGATGTTGGTTGTTGTGCCTGTTTTTTTGCGGAAGCCTGTCTGATTTAGTGGTATTATGTTGTTGACATCAACCCAGGCTGTGAGTTCCTCCAACACAGTACCAGCAAAATATTTGGCCTCATTGTCAATCAGTGCCACCAGTCGGTATTTACCAGGCAAGGCTTTGTCACCACTTTTATGGATTGGGACGATTGTGGAGCCTTTCCATGAGTCAGGGATTATACCCAGTGATCTCACTTACGAGAATAGTGGTTGAAATATGCTTGCCCACTCTGCCACCCTCTGTTTGAACAGGGCCGGCGGGATTCCGTTATGATTATGAAAATGTTTAAGTAAAAGATTCTTGCTCATATTTTCTCTGACATGCAATTTTAAAAAGAAAGTGTTTGCTTACATTTTAATGAATTGTAATTAGACTTTGCTTATAAGTTTAATGAAAATGATGATTCTTATATCGTTTCTAATGCATTCTTTATTTCTCTAAATGTTTTCAATAATAGTGTGTTTATTCATTAGAAAATGATGATTTAGTAGTTTTCCATGAAGGCCTTGAATCTTGAAAATGTATTTAGTTTTTATTATTTTTATTATTTCCTTCGGATAGACTAGAAAATGCTGACCTGCTGTGGGAGTGCGGGCCGGATAAACAGACGCAGAGGCTGTATATAGTGGGCCAGAGGGCGTCTTTTATTTAAAGGGTCAGTGTTGGGGTATATGATTGTCTCAACGGGACTGGTGGCCTTTTTAAGGGTTCTTCTTCTCCTCTCCGCGTGCCCTTCTCCTTCAACGATGGTATCCTCCGGTGTCTTTCCTTCCTCTGTTCCCGGGACTCTCCCACGGAGGTACATAGGAGGGAAGGACAAAAAGGGAGCCGTCAGTCACCTCTACGGAACTCTTCCGTACTTTGTACGGTGGCCGTCACCACACCCGGTGGGTCTCTTTAAACCTGCTCACTCAGGGTATGGGATATCAGTGAGGGAAACGGGGGAGGGTTTTCTTAAGTGAGGGATGGTTGAGGAAAGGAAAAGGGGGTGGTTGGTTGTGCCGGGTTAAGGTTTACACCCTCTATAGGAGGGATCATCACACCCAGAATCGGTTGCCTTAGTGCTATTGTGAGGGGGGGGGGCAGGTGCTCTTTACAACACAATAGTGACTTCACGCGTGACCCCTCCCACCTCCCGCTTCCCCCCTCCCGCTTCCTTTCTCTCTCCGTTACTCACCGGCTCCGCCGCAACTCTCCAGAGTCGCGGCCGCTCTCCAGCCTCCTCCTGTGGGGTCCACCACTCTTCGTACCACGTCTCGTCTTCTCCGCCGTGTTCCGCGTCTTCCTCCTTCTCTCTCCGCACCTCCTGTTCCTCGTCTCCATTGCTCCGTGTCTCCTTCCTCTCTCCGGCTTTGTCGCGCTCTTCCTGGCTTCCCTCGGTCCCTTTTACTTTTGTGAGAGAAGTACTTCCGGTGTCGGTCCCTCCTCCTTTGGCCGCGTCATCCGGAATGGGCGACTCCTGTGTGGACAGAGCACAGGGTGGGGGCGGGGTCATCTTTGAGGACCTCGTAACGGGGCTCGCATTCCGTGACGGGACCTCCACGGGTAAGCTATTTTCGTCCTTATGGGGTGTTCTTCCTGGCGAACGAGGTGTTCCGCTTCGTGCCCCCTCACATCCCCTTTCCCTTGCTGTCCTTCTAGTAGGGCTGGTTTCTTGAGGGTAACGGGAGAAAAAGTCCACGTTCCCCTGTTCAGTCCCTTTGCGATGTAAGGTTTGGAATCTGAAGGGCTGTAGGGACAAGAACCAGCGTAACACCCTTTCATTGTTCCCTCTATTGCGAGCCATCCATTCTAGGGGAGCGTGGTCTCTGAAAAGGGTGAATTCACGTCCCTCCAGGTAGTACCTCAGGTAGTCAATGGCCCATTTGATGGCTAGTGCTTCCTTCTCGATGACAGCATAGTTCTTCTCACGGGGATACAGTTTCCTACTCAGATAGAGAACAGGCCTCTCTTTCCCTCGCTTATTTCTTTGAGACAACACTGCCCCCAGACCCTGTTCCGAGGCATTCGTCTGCAAGATGAAGGGCAAGGCGTAATCGGGGCTCGCTAACACAGTGTCTGATGTCAGGGCCTTCTTCAATGTTTCAAATGCTTGGGTCACTGCAAGGGTAGGGTCCCTTAAGCGGGCTCCGGTGTTCACTGTCTTATGCAAGAGGTCTGTGAGGGGGGCTGCTATCTGGGAAAACTGGGGTATAAACCTACGGTAGTATAATAACAACCCCAAAAAGGCACGGAGATCTCTTGCAGATCTTGGAAAAGGTATCTGGGATATCGCCAATAGTTTGGTTTTCTGGGGTCGTATAACCCCTTCTCCCAATAGGTAACCCAAATATCTCACGGTTTGGGCGGCCAAATGACTTTTGGCAGGATTGATTCTCAGACCGTGTTCCCCCAGGGCTTTTACAACATTATACAAGTGGGCAAGGTGTTGCTCCCATGTTTCGCTATAAATAACGATGTCGTCAATATACGCTCCTGCATACGTATCATGGGGCCGTAGGATAATATTCATGGCTCGCTGAAAAGTAGCAGGTGCCCCGTGCAACCCAAAGGGTAACACGGTGAATTGGAAGAGGCCATCTGGAGTAGAGAACGCCGTTTTTTCTCGGTCTTCACTTTTCAAGGGGATTTGCCAGTACCCTTTGCATAAATCGAGGGTACTGATATATTTGGCTCTTCCTATGCGTTCGATCATCTCATCCACCCTCGGGAGGGGATAGGTGTCGAACTCGGATATTTTATTCACCTCCCGGAAGTCGATGCAGAAACGCACCGAGCCGTCCGGCTTCGGGACAAGGACGATGGGTGAGTTCCACTCACTCAGGGAGGGTTCTATGATACCCATTTGTAGCATCTGCTGTACTTCTTCTCTGATGGTGTTTCTACGAGCCTCTGGTATCCTACTCTCTTCCCTGGAAGCCGTACTCTCTTCCCTGGAAGCGTTTTAATCGTATGTTCTATCAAGTTAGTCCTCCCTGGTGTAATAGAAAATATGTTTTGTAGGGGCAGTAGTGTAACGTTTAATTCGGTTCTGAGAAAGGGATCTAATTAGTCGTCAACACATTGATCATACAGAGGACCGTGTCCTACCTTTCCTGTTAAGGCTGGAAGGGGTCCTTCCCACTTCTTCAGAAGATTAATATGATATATCTGGGAAGTGCCCCGGTTTTTGTCGAGTTCTAATCTATATGTGACAGGAGTCACTTGTTCTACTATAATGTAAGGACCTTGCCATTGACCTATCAATTTGTGATCAGAGGAGGCCATCATGAGCAAAACCGCATCCCCCACAGCAAAGGATCTCCCCTTCGTTTTTTTGTTGTACTGGGCTTGTTGGGCTTCCTGAGCTCTTTCCATGTTATGTCGTACTATCGTTCGTACCTGTTCTAGATGTGTTTTTAGATGAGCCACGTACTCTACCAGGGGTTTGGTATTGTCGGGCTCAGCCTCCCAGTGTTCGCGGACCATGTCCAATAAGGACCGGGGCTGATGGGCATATAGTAACTCGAAAGGCGAGTATCCGGTGCTCTTTTGGATCTTGCATCGGATGGCATATAGGGCTAGGGGTAACATGTCTTCCCATCGTTTCGCTTCCAGTGAGAGGAGTTTTTTTAGGGTGGCTTTAAGGGTAGCATTATACCGTTCGACCAAGCCATCCGTTTGGGGGTGATATGCTGCCGTCCGTATCTGTTTAATACCTAACAGGGTACACACTTGTTTAATTAATTTTGATACGAACGGGGTCCCCTGATCAGTCAGTATTTTTTTGGGAAAACCCACCCACGTAAAGACAGTCACCATAGCTTTGGCGATGTTAGGGGCGTTGGGCTGTCGTAACGCGATGGCCTCCGGAAAGCGGGTGGCGTAGTCCACTAAGACCAGTACATATTGGCATCCGCTCCGTGAGGGTAACAATGGTCCGATAATGTCCATTCCCACCCTGCTAAATGGCTCGTCTATAATAGGCAGTGGTCGTAACGGAGCTCTAGGGGGTTTATATCGGCTATTTCTCTGACATATGGGGCATTCGCTGCAATACGCCTTCACCTGCCTATATATGCCGGGCCAATAAAATTTCTCTAAGATCAATCGCTCAGTTTTCTCCTCCCCGAAATGCCCCCCCAATAGGTGACTGTGTGCCATATACATGACTTTATCCCGGAACAGGGTAGGGACCAGCAGCTGAGGGGTACTAGTGGGACTGGCTTTTCTGTACAATAGCCCGTTGTTAACAAAAAAATAGGGACATACATGTAAAGGGTCTTCACCGTCCAGGGCTCTGTTCCACGCCTCTTGCAAGACAGGGTCCTCTCTTTGTGCCGCGTGGAAATTACGATCATTCTCCCAGGGGCTCTCGTTTATCCGTGTGGGGAAGGCAGCAACGGGTTTTCCTTTTTCCTTCCGTTTTTGGTTTTTCGTTTTACGGGACTTGGAAGGTGGCCACTTTGGATGGTCGTCTTGTGCGAAAGGGGCTATGGCCCACCAGTCCTTCTCGTCTGGCTTGGTTTCCATAAGCAAAGTGGAGAGGTGTGAGTAGTCGTTTCCAAGTATTACCTGTTCCGGCAACCGGGGGATAAGACCCACCTTTAAATCCGATCCAGGGTCAGTATCATGCTGAATATGTACATGGGTGGTGGGATATTGTTTGGTATCTCCGTGGACACATTGGATGTTCACAGTCCCATCAACTACTCCCAGCTCGCCTTCAAGATCCTGAGGTCTTACCACACTCTGTCGGCATCCCGTATCGGCTAGAGCGGTCATAGCTTTCCCGTTCACTGTTATGTCACAGCGATACGGGGTTGAGTTGGTAGGGTGTGACAAACAACAGTAATTCCTTGCCAGACCTACTTCCATGGGTTCCTCCCTCTGAGGGCAAAACCGTGCTATGTGACCCATACCCCCACAATTAAAACATTGTGGCCCAGGAGTAGTCGGTCTGAACGCCGAGGGCCCTGGGGTTCGAAACACTGGGGGACCTGGGACAACAATAACAGGATCAGGTTTTCGCAGGATCGATGGACGGGGAGGGCGATGAGCTCCACTTATACCCATTCTCCAGGGGGCCTCCTCTCGTCCCTTCTGTGTCTCTTGTGCTCTGTTGTAGGCATTAGCTATCTCCACAGCTGTCTCAAGGGTGAGATGCGCGTGTTGCCTAACCCATCTCTGTATCGGTGGATGGAGAGAAGACAGATATTGTTCCAAATATACTTTGGCCATAATTTCCTCTTTGGTAGCAGTCACTGGTTTCAGCCAACGGTCCGCCATATCTTTTACTCGAAAGTACAGGGCTCTGGGGGTTTCTTGGGGGCCCTCCTTGATCTGCCTGAACTTCAATCTATACGTTTCATCGTCGATCCCCAGTCTCTCCATTATACACCGTTTGATATCGGCATATGGGGTAACACCCAGTATGTTGGCCGCTTGATACGATGCTTGCAGTTCACCGTACAGAAGGGGTCCTAGGTACTGGCCCCATTTATCGGCTGGCCAGGCTGCTGCCAAAGCCATCCTTTCAAAGTTATTAAAGAAGTATTCGGGATCTTCTCCGCTCACATACTTCTGTAGGATGACCGAGGGCAAGGCGTTCGGGGCTCTCTGTTGACCGATGGCATCGGCGATCTTCCCCATCGCCGTGTCATGGGACTGTCCTTGGTCCGTAATGACCTGTTGCAGTCGTCCTCGATCGTCTTCAACAATCGTGAGGAACCTCTCCATCACTTTTCCGAGTGTCTCCTGGCTTTCCGCCATCTTCGCGATCACCGCCTCCATGTCTCCGGCGGATCCCACTTCTGACACCACTTGTGGGAGTGCGGGCCGGATAAACAGACGCGGAGGCTGTATATAGTGGGCCAGAGGGCGTCTTTTATTTAAAGGGTCAGTGTTGGGGTATATGATTGTCTCTACGGGACTGGTGGCCTTTTTAAGGGTTCTTCTTCTCCTCTCCGCGTGCCCTTCTCCTTCAACGATGGTATCCTCCGGTGTCTTTCCTTCCTCTGTTCCCGGGACTCTCCCACGGAGGTACATAGGAGGGAAGGACAAAAAGGGAGCCGTCAGTCACCTCTACGGAACTCTTCCGTACTTTGTACGGCGGCCGTCACCACACCCGGTGGGTCTCTTTAAACGCGCTCACTCAGGGTATGGGATATCAGTGAGGGAAACGGGGGAGGGTTTTCTTAAGTGAGGGATGGTTTAGGAAAGGAAAAGGGGGTGGTTGGTTGTGCCGGGTTAAGGTTTACACCCTCTATAGGAGGGATCATCACACCCGGAATCGGTTGCCTTAGTGCTATTGTGAGGGGGAGGGGCAGGTGCTCTTTACAACACAATAGTGACTTCACTCGTGACCCTTCCCAATCCTGTTATCTCCCACCTCCCGCTTCCCCCCTCCCGCTTCCTTTCTCTCTCCGTTACTCACCGGCTCCGCCGCAACTCTCCAGAGTCGCGGCCGCTCTCCAGCCTCCTCCTGTGGGGTCCACCAATCTTCGTACCACGTCTCGTCTTCTCCGCCGTGTTCCACGTCTTCCTCCTTCTCTCTCCGCACCTCCTGTTCCTCGTCTCCGTCGCTCCGTGTCTCCTTCCTCTCTCCGGCTTTGTCGCGCTCTTCCTGGCTTCCCTCGGTCCCTTTTACTTCCGTGAGAGAAGTACTTCCGGTGTCGGTCCCTCCTCCTTTGGCCGCGTCATCCGGAATGGGCGACTCCTGTGTGGACAGAGCACAGGGTGGGGGCGGGGTCATCTTTGCAGACCTCGTAACGGGGCTCGCATTCCGTGACGGGACCTCCACGGGTAAGCTATTTTCGTCCTTATGGGGTGTTCTTCCTGGCGAACGAGGTGTTCCGCTTCGTGCCCCCTCACACCTGCATTATAGCTATGAATATTATCGCTGAAGTTTCATTCCTGCAGTTTGAATAATGGACATTTTTCTCTGTGACTACAAAACTGTAACAACTTTGTTGCAAGCTTAGAGGAAAGCATGCGGAGCTGACATGCTAGGTTGCAAATGTATTTTCCTATTTCCAAAGGGAAATGATATTGAACATTCTTAGAGAACAGTGAACACTGAACAAAGGTATTACGTATGGTTTCGGATGATTTGGGTTAGAAAACAATCACACCACGGTGGCACCATGGATTTTGACCAATGGAAATCATGCAAGCTGTGAAAAAGTTATTTTGTGGGCAAGAACTGATAATGTCTGAAGGTATAATTACCCCGTGGGAAAAGGACGTGTGCAGCTATTTTCCTTGCAAATCCTGAGCTTGACATGCTGTCAGTTTGAACTCTGATTTCCCCTGATTACCTCCATACTTTACCGGCTGGTGAAGTCAAGTAGGTCGAATCTTTTCAGTTGAAGAACTAAATGACTCCGGCTATTGTACACTGTACTCTAGCATTCTTTCGGGTTTATCTTGTGACCTGGTTCTAAATAGTCTACAACCGAGTCTTGGTTTGTATGATTCTGAATTGCATATTGTGTTTGCACTGTGGTTTTTTTTTCTCTCTCTCTCTCTCCTCACACAAGATGATGTATTTTGCTCTAAGCTGTGATATATTGTGATTTTTCCTGATTACAAATGAATTACAGATATTAAATGATTCTATTGTATTATTGTGCTCTGACCATTCATCTTGAAGTTTAGATAAAGGTTTTTGAAGACTATTCAAAGTGTTTGTCCTTAGTTATTGATGATATTATTGATATTGTGTGAATATTATTATTGGATGGGCACTTCTTTATTACAGGTCGTCATGAAGGAGTGGCTTTCCGTCTCTTATTATCTGAGTCCCTATTAGCTCTTACAAAGATCTATCAGAGGACCTTATGGTTGTGATTTATTGTAGAGTTTCTATGGGCCCAACTCTATGTTTTTGTGAATAGTGTTGCCGTGGATTGAGTTTATGGTGTGGTGGGTAGCTCATGCCTGAGCCCACAAATTTTACACACACTTCCGCTGGATCACTATGATCATGGGGTTACTGCTGCCTTTAAGTGCAGCCTAAAGCTCTCCGTGTTTCCCTATATAAGGGTCCAGCCATTACTTTACATTTCTAGCCCTTGAGCTAAGCAGCTATTCTTGCTGAATTGGTGGTGTAGTGATAGCCTTTCTGGTGACAGAATGCCTGATTCTAGTGCATATCGAAAGTACCTAAGGAAGCACTGTCGTACATGCAAATATTGTTGTTTCTTTTTTCAATTTTTCACCCTCAGATTTCATGCCATTTTAAAAAACCCTCCTCTGTATTTTCAAAAAATTTGGCCTCCACCTAAAATTTGCAACTGCTTCTTCTCCTTAGTTTTCAAATGCTCCTCTACTTTGCTTTCCATCTTCTGTACACCTCCTCTTTCTGGGCATAGTTTACTTTAAGTCACATGCATGTTTGCCTTAATCCCTATTTTTGTATTTCTGCAAATTGCCCACACCTTATTTCAAAACCACAACCTATCTGTTAATGTCATACCTCTGCAGCCTAACAATACCTAATCTCCAGTTGCTCATCTATTAATGGTGCCGACCATTTGCCTGAATTTGCATGCCCTTTCTCCTATTAAAAGTAACACCTAACTCTTATTTATTTAATCTACAACATAGAAACTAGACTAAATGCAACAATGGTTTCCTTGAGGGCACAAGACTAAGGGCCTTATTATGAGTTTGGCGGCACAGGGGCGGGACCGCCCCACTCCTGCTTGGTCAAACCCACGTACAAACCGCCAGTCAGATAAGGAGTTTTCTCGTGTCTGGCGGGCGGTGTTTGGCCTTCACATGGCAGTGCCTATGAAATAGGCACCTCAATGGGAACGTCAAAGGCAGTACCTGCACGGCATGGACTGCTGCAGTCCATGCCGTGCAGGTACTGGTGTGCATGCACACAAGAGGGCGCATGTTGTGCCTCCCTGTGTGCATCCACATGGCGTGAGGCATCAGGGGGCCTGTAGGGCCCCCTTTGTTTCCTCACCACCACACTTTTCATGGCTGTCACACCACCATAAAAAGTGTGGTGGTGAGGAAACTCGTAATATGCTTGGCGGGGCTGCAGCAGCCCCGCCAAGCATATTGCGGCCTCAATACTGCTGCATCATCACCAGGGATCTACGATCCCTGGCGGTTGCGGTGGTCCCAGGGCAGCTGGACTGCCCTGGTGGTAGTGTGGCAGTCAGAAGACTGCCCCCACTGAGCCCCCACGAGTCTGGCGGTCTGCGGACCGCCAGACTCGAAATAAAGCCCTAATTCTAATAGACAACAATAACCACTGAAAGAAAGAAGCTTGGGTGTTTTAATGCATCGTCAAGGGTAGTAAGTGATTTATGAATCCAGTTACAATACAATGCAATCTATAACTGTGCTCGCCCATGGTAATACTGATACCACAACACTCAATGGTCAGGCAGTCGATTGCAGTTCATACAGGCTACATAATAAGTCCCTTATACTGCTTGACTATTTGGCACTCACAGAAGACAAAACTGTTATGGGCAAAGGTTAAAGTGCATAATAAAGTATGTAAACTATGAGTGAAATGGAGGTGAGGTCAGCAAATTGGGGGTGAGGAAAAAAGAAGTATGGGAACTGTTAGTGTAAAATTAAAAAAGATTGAGAATGCCAATCCCAATAGACCCTGCTCACTTCAACCATTGACTATGGGTAATGTCCATTTCCCAGTAAAGTACCAGTCCCCAGCAATAAACCACCCATTGCAATTGAAGAGACATGGAATAAGTAAAGAGATCTGCAGCATGCTGCTGGGCAACATTGGATTTAAATTTAGTGCACCACTGCAGGTCCTGACAAACTGCATGCTATGACCATTTATTACTCTCACTATGACAATTTTAATTTGGATGATAGTAAGTAACCAAGTCCAACCCAGCAGATCTCTCAGCCAACTATCTCTACAACTGATGTCTGCCCACGAGCATAAACTCTAAACAAAGTTTTTCAGAATGGACAACCTAGTGAAGTAACCAGTTAAGCGGACAATGGGCCTGATTCACAGAACTAACTTACGTCAAAAACGTAAAGTTAGTACTTTTTGGTATTCACAGAATACACTTACTCATTTCGGTATTCACAGAAGTTAGTAGTCCTAACTTTAGGACTCCTAACTGCCTTCTGTGAATACCGAAAGTCTTAAAGTTAGGATTTTTCTCAGTTTAGGAGTAGTAAAGTTAGGAGTCCTAACTTTACTACTCCTAAACTGAGAAAATCCTAACTTTAAGACTTTCGGTATTCACAGCAGGCATTTAGGAGTCCTAAAGTTAGGACTACTAACTTCTGTGAATACCGAAATGAGTAAGTTCATTCTGTGAATACCAAAATGAGTAAGTGTATTCTGTGAATACCAAAAAGTACTAACTTTACGTTTTTGACGTAAGTTAGTTCTGTGAATCAGGCCCTATGATCATAAAAAAATATCATAAAGGGACATCCTGTACTGCTCAAAACTGCCAACTTACTTAAGACAATACATTTTGCACCTCTCACACACTTTTCCATTCATTGCGGTACCAAGCATTGTGTCCTATAGCACAACAACTACACCTCTTTCTCATCACACACAACATTGAAATACTTCCCACATACAATCAAAACCGAGACAACGCACTTTCAGCCACATACTCGACACGCATGCTACCCATGTAGGCAAACACTTCAGTGACCCGCGTAGAGGTAATAGGAGCTATATAAATGTAGCAGTACAATTTAGTACAGTTGCATGGCATTGTATGGCACCGCATACATTTGTAATGCAGCCTCAGGGTGTTTTAATCCTGCCACCCACTGGGGAGGGGTTATCTTTGAGTTCTTATTTGCAAAGGAACTGTCCACCAATGACCCCTTTCATGCCTTTATGAAGTGATAATGTGGGTGCTGTTTACCTTTAAGCTGGTCAAAGAAGACTAGCAGGACTACATGCATTAGCGACACAATAACAACGCTTCAAGAAACGTATCTATCACATTGTATTTGATTTGTGAAAGTGGTTTACAAATATATTTGCCAAACACCATGGGGCATATTTACAAGCCCCTTGCGCCACTTTTGCGCCGCCGTTGTGTCACGCATGTGACGCAGCGGCGACGCAAACCATGCGCCGCGTTGCGCTATATTTACAATGTGACGCATCTAGGGAGATGCGTCACGTAGTAAACCCCTGCGCCACATGAAACCTGCGTCAGGTTTCATGTGGGCGTACAGCGCAGGGGGCGTTCCGAGCGCAGGAACGCCTCGGAAAAGTGACATAGTGAAATCTACAAGATTTCACGCAGTCACTTTTCCGGCAGCTGGTGCGTCAAATCCTTACGCCTGCTTCAAGCAGGCGTAAGGATTCGACGCACCATGTTAGGGATAGGGAAGGTTGGAACAGTGCTGGAGTTGCGTCGCGCTTGCGACACAACTTCAGCACTGCGCCAACCTTCCGCCGGCAGATGCGTCACGCATCTGCTTATCCTTACGCCACGATGCGCCACATTGTAAATGCGGCGCATCGGACGTGGCGCAAGGGTAAACTTGCGTGACGCATTTTCCCTGGCGCATCCCTGCTGATATGCAGGGATGCGCCAGGGAACGTAAATATGCCCCCCTGTGTTTATCAAAATGTTGTCACTTAATTTCATTTCTAAGCCAAATTATTAATTAGCATTTGGAACACGTACGTGTGATGTATAAAAAAAATCATTTTTCATACTTCTGTGTGATTATTTTTTTATGTTGTTTTGTAGAGTTCTTAGTCACGAGCTACTTCAGTCTGTGGATAAAAAATACACATGATCACACACTTCATGCACTATACCATATGTTAAATTTATGACCAATAATGTCTTTGACTTCATATGCCATCCCTGATAGCAACTCGAGTTGCAAAATTAAAAGAGATCTTTAAGAGCCTATAGCATCTTACCCAGTATCTGCATTCCTTAATTCATATTTATTTGCACAACTTGTATGTACACCAGACCATTATCTTATCCTACGCAAATGGTTGCATGGTCAAATGCATGGATTATGTGGTCAATGTAATCACCCTTATTGTTTAAAACAGTGATACTCAAAGTACAGCTCGGGGGCCACATGCGGCCTCTGACCTTTACACGCGCCGCCTGCGCAGCAGCAGCACTGGGCTTCTGTTTACTCGACTCAGCACTAACATGGAAAAAAATGTTAAAAATACAGCAAACACTTATTTAAAGGTTAATTGCAGTTAGGGAAAGGAAGTAACTAGGCCCTTAACTTTAGGAACACCTTCATTTGTAAAGACAGCCACTAGATATACATGCTTTGCTTCCCCTACACCCACTTTACACCCCCCCCCGCTGGCCCTCGGTCACACCATAGACCAAATTTTGCGGCCCTCAGGAAAATGTTTGTGAGTACCCGTGGTTTAAAACATTCGTAGACAACAAGTGTTTTTTACATGTATGTTTGCTTTCGATATGGGTATACACACATTGTGTACATATGCTTACATTCATATATTGTACATATTAACTGACTGTGTCTCAGCTTGTATTATAAAACTCCGCCTTGTCCTTTATATGTGAGGGGTAGGGTTGTGATGTCACGTCCTCTGACATCACCTCCTGTGATGTCGCTCAGTGGGACATTACTGTGAAGTTCTTATACTAATTCCCCCAAGCCATTATTCTTTTTAAGGCTTCTGCCCCAACGTATCCGAATATTCGTGATCGGTTCTTGCATTAAAAACTTTGCACTCCCCTGTTCTGAGGTCGACGCTCAGCCCACTGAGCTGGATACCCACAAATGACGATTCAGGCAGTTGTTGAAGTATTACGGCTTGGGGAGGGCGGAACAGAAATGTGTAGACTCATTAAAAGCCCAAACAGGTGTGGCCTGGCTCTGGGAGTTAGGGATTAATTTATGTTAAACAAAGCACAAGCCAGCGGCGCCTGCGTTTGAATAACGCTGTGCGCCTTTGTACGGGGATTAGGGAGAGCCCATCAGGCGAATGTCAGACTCTTAATTGAAATCCGGGGCTCCGCTCCCTTGCGGCTACCCACGCGCCTGAGGGCGGAATGGAGGCGGTGCGCGCTCCCTTCGAGGGTACCTTGACCCTACCAGGGCCTGAAAATAGATAGCAGTGACAGCTGCCCTCAGGTTATCCCGTCCTGGTCCATATCGGAACGACCTGGGCGCTGCGAGCCCATGAATGAATAAATACACTCCTGGTTTCTGTCGTCAAATTCACAACTGCTCCTCCAACCGCACCCTCACACTCCCATTACCGCGCCAAGGTCTCTTTGGCGTCTGTATGTATGTGGCGTCTTGTGAGCCAATGATGTTGAATATCAATGCTATTAGCCGGCATTTGCATTTTTGAATTATTGTGGCTGTCAGGGTCTGCAGAGAGATGACAGAGCGGGGCAATATGTGGAGAGGAACTGGTGGATGTTCAGCCGAACGAACGGGGAATAGGCGGGGAGGGAGACTGTAAGACAGCTCAGTGGGTCGACGACCAATTGCAGAAGTATTTGGGTAACCTGCGGGAAATACGTCAGAATCCCAACAGCGAGAGGTACATTGCAGATTTGTTTTTTAAGATAGCGCGAACTCCACCCAAAGATATTGGGACACTTTCCATGAGCACCAGCTACATTATACAAAGACATATTCATTTTTTTTAGGAAGGGGGGGAAGAGGGTAGGGTATTATGGGTCTAATCCACAAACATAAACTTACACGTTTATGTAAATTTAAGATTGTACTAGTAAAATATCTTTGTGAATCAGGCCCTAAATGATTTGCAAAGAATCACAGGATGTTGAGCAGAAGCCGAGACTTGAACCTGGTTCCCCAGTTTCAAAGTCGGAAGCTCTGGCAGGAACACTACATCCTTTTTCCACATTGTCACTGGCCAAAGAGATGCCCCAGGTGGCATTTTTAGGTCTCGTCTACACAGTGCATGCGCTGTGCTGCGCAACATATTGTTTACAATTCAGTGGGCTTAGTATCTGTCAACAGCATACCATTAGTTGTTTTCATTGTGACTCTCATTTCCAATCTTTCAATTGTTCAGCTCCGGTCGGAGTCCCTTCCTTTCTTGTTAGATCCTCCCAAGAGCATGGACCAAGTACATGTGTTCTTCCTCATCATTGTTCTTCCTTGTCTTTTTGCAACCCACTATTTTTTCCTATATTTTGAGCGTTTCAGCATTATTACTGGATGGTCAATGTGCTTTCCTACATTTAACACAGGCATACTTCTTAATTATGTTGCTTTCACCCTATCTGCCATTTCTATTGATGCTTTAGTTACTTACACCCACCACTGTATTACTCTACATCTCTCTACCCTAAGCTCATCTACTCTCCGCCACTCCTCTCCACTCCGCTCTACACCACTCTACATCACTCTACTCTGTGCCACTCCACTCCACTGTACGCCATGTTACTCCACTGTACGCAACTCCACTCCATTGTAAGACACTCCAATGTATGGAACTTCACTCTACGCTCCTCCACTCGACGCCACTCCATGCATTCTACTGTATGCCACTCTATTCTACTCTACTCAGTGCCACTCTACGCCACTCCACTCTATTCCAAGCCAAGCCACTCCACTTTACTCTATGCTACTCCCCACAAGGCTGCTCTACAGCTCTCTTCACCCCTCCACTTTATGCCACTCTATGCCACTATACGCCATTCTACTCTACACCACTACATTTTATGCCGCTCTACGCCACTCCACTCTACACCACTCTATGCCACTCACCGCCACTCTACTCCACTACATTCTCTGCCACGCTACTCGACTCTACGCCACCTTATGACACTCTAGGCGCACTACTCTATGCCATTCCACTCTTTGCCACTGTACTCTGTCCAACTCCACTCCACATAATGCCAGTATGTGGCACTCTACTTTACGTGGCTCTACTCTACACCACTATTCTCTATATTGTCTCCCCCACTCCACTCTACTCTATGGCACTCCACTCTACGCCACTTTACTCTACTCTACGCCACTCCATGATGGACTCTGCCACTACTCTCTACTCTACTCTATTCTAGGCTATCCTACTCTATGCCACTCCACTCTAATCTATGCCATTCTACTCTATGCCACTCCACTTTGCTCTACAACACTCTACTCCACTCCACCCCATTCTACTCTATGTCACTCCAGTCTATGCCGCTCTACTCTATGCTACTCTACTCTATTCCACTCAACTGTGCACCACTCCATTTTACGCCACTCCATTCAAAGCCATTCCACTCTACGCCACTCCACCCTATGCAACTCGACCCTACGCCACTCTATGCCACTCCACTCTACACCACTCTTCTCTATGCCATTCTAATCGACACTGCATTACTAAATTTTAGCCATGCTGAACAGCAGCGACGCTGCTGTCAACATGGCTAAAAGACATTGACACAGCCAATAGCTATCACATAGTCGAGACGTATTGGCTATGCCAATACTTGTTTAAAATGTTTAAAATCAGAGTCCTTGTTCATCCCGGTGAGCCCTCTCTCACGCTCCTATTCCTAAGCATGATGCAGCATGTTAACAACATAAAAGATGCTTTGTTAGGAGTTATGAAGCGCTATATAAATTAGGCTGTAATTCAATGGCTCACTATACAGCCACATAGAGCATCATCAGCTGGGTGTGCCAGATCAGTCCTAGAATTATAAGGTGTGAGCCAGTTCCTCTCACCAAGGGAAATGGTGTCAAAGGCATCAAAAGCCGTTGCAATGAAATATGTTTTACTGGTGACTGGGTGTTACAGTATCACTGGTGTCTGTGTTAAGTCTGTTCACTGAACAGGCCACTTCGTGTCGCTGCTGCAAAAGTCTCCGTCTCCCCCTCTCAGGTCTTAGCTCATTCCAACGCTGACTAAAAGTTTAGCGTCGCTGCTGAATTGGTGCCTGCGTGCTTCACACAAAACAGTAGTGCACATCAAAGTCTTACTGACCTTCTAATGCAATTGTTGCAGCAGTATATGCCTTCTCCCCATCAGAAACCCTGCAAATTACTTTGAAATGCCACTAAGTTTCACTGCTAGGTGACTCCCTGCCATCTCTCTCCCTCATCTTAGCCTGTGTCATACTGCGATTAGACTCTTGGAGGCATATTTATAAGCCCCTTGTGCCACCGGAGCATCACTTTTTGTGACGCTCTGGTGGCACAAACTGCAAAATCATATCTATGAGGTTCTTTGCGTGGCTTTGAATGGCGTCATAGAAATGGAGTAAGGCAAGACAGTGCAAATCGCTGCTTTGCCTTATTCTGCGCTAGGGAGGCATTCCATGGGCGTTGTGGATTCCAATGCAATACCCATGGAATTTGACGCTTGACCAGAATTAACAAACTATGTAAACCTGGGGATGTGCCAAAACCTTACATACGCCTCCCCAGGGGAGGCTTAACGAGGAGAAATAACTATATTTCTCCTCATTGTTTCTTCTTTCCTTGGGTGCTGCATTCTGCAGCACACATATAGAGAGGAAAAAGCCTCCCAGGATTGTTTTTGTTCAGGAAGGTGACCTTTCCTGCACAACAACAATCCTGCTGGCAACACAGGCACCCTTGCACCATGGTACAAGGGTGCCCGCATTGGTGCTAGGCTGCCGAAATGGCGCCAGCACAGGGGGAAAGAACAGGAATGCACCGTATTGGATAAATACGGTGCATTCCTGCCCTTTCACTTTGGCGAAGGGCAGCACAGAAAGGTGACTTGCCCCACGCCAAATCCCCAGAAATGAGCGCCTTGGTGTCGTTGCTGCACTAGTGCATTTGCTCAGTAGTGCTTTTGTTCTCCCTCCAGGACATGGCTTAATATTATGCGGTGATTGTAGTTGCTGGATTTTTCTGCAGCGCTTTCCAAAAGCCCCATGAAGGCCACTTTCTAACTGACTGCTCAGTATCACTAACGCGTTGGCATATTATTGCCCCTTCAAGGAGGAGCAGGGGTATGTCTCAACTGCCTGGTGTCCTGATAGAAAATAAACATATTAACATAGACAGGGTCTGGATACTTCAGTCAGAATATCAGCTAGTGCCAGGCTGCGACTCGCCACAGGGTGGCACTACTGCACTTCAGTGTTTCTGCGGATTTCCTCTGGCTCGTATCTTGCCGCAGTGGTGAGCTCTAGAGCCCCCACCCCCCCCCCCCCTCCCCGACCCCCCGTACTCCTCGAGTGTGGGGTACACGCTCATACACAATCACCTTCGATCTTTGAAGGCATTCGAAGGCTCCGGGTCTCAATCATCTGTTGCGTGCAGTGTCAGCCCTCGGGCTCGAAGAGCATGGGAGGGTGAGGCTGGTGGACTCGACGCCTCTGGTCGTAAGTCCCGAATAGCTCTCAATCTCCTCAGTCATCGCTCCTGAACTCTGCCACTTCTTATCCCTTTTACCCCAACCATTTTAATGTCACTAATTACCCTCATCCTGCTCAGCATCTACTCATCAGTCCTTACACCCCTTTCCCACTTACAGCCTGTCCTCAGGTCTCCTCCTCAATCCTCACTAGAGGTGGGCGAGCCAACAGATTTACAGGGACAGCGGAGCCAGAGCCGAGCCAAGGGACGGACTCGTGTCTTTGAGCCAGAACACGAGCCGAACACTGAAAATGTTTGCTGTGTTTATCATACAACAAACATCATGTAAAGCATGTTGCAGCCGCTTCAAAATTCAAGGAAGTGTATTTCCTTAGCATGTGAAGCGTTGACATTAATCACATTACAGCACTGCAGCCCAGAAGTACTTATTAAAATTGGTCGTTTGTAAACAGAAACCATTAGTGCACTGAGAGCCAAGACAATTGTCATGTAAACACTGTCGTGACCCAGATTATTATAGAGCAACATTACAGTCTTTTAAATCAAGCGCAATAGGTTTTTGTTCAACTGGTCTTCTCAACTCACATAGTTTAAAGGGTTTTGCCTTTCATACGCAATAATGAAGGAAAAAAAGTGAGCTTTGGTGAAATAAAATATTTGCCTAAAATCACACAATTTTAGTAGGGAAGCCGTGATTTATCCAGATTTTCTGGTTTCACTTTGTACAAATCAGCCAGGAAATTGATATATATATATATATGTCTTTCCTATGTTCCGGCTTTATTTTTACTTCTTTGTGCATTTTTCTGCAGTTTTTACATAGCTGGAACTCGACCCGAAGGTATTGTAGCTCTTCAATGAGCATTAGTTACATTACTCTTCCACATTAATTGTTTTTAGACAGGGGGGATTAAGTGATTTGTCCAGAAACACAGGATGTTGATCCAACGCCGAGACTCAAGCCTGGTCGACAGCTCTGACTGTAACGGCACATCCTGGGTAGAGGGAGCCAGGGAAGCAGAAGCCACATGAAAGCTCGGCTCATTTTGGGCTCAAGGTTCCATAGGACCACAAACTGAGCCAAAGAAAAGCTTAAGGCACGAGCCTTGCTCGAATTTTCAGTGGCTTACCGAACTCTAATCCTCATACCCCTTCCCCCTGCAAGTGGTCTGTTATCCACCACATCCTTAAAGATCATGAACAGCTCACTTTCCGCTGACTCACTGCCAGTGGCAGCTGGCATGTACCGAGGGTGGTGAGGCGGGTGACAAAAAAAAAAAAAAAAAAATAGACTTACCTTCCTCTGCGATGCAACATCCTCCTCCTTCAGTCTTCTGGCAAGCTCCAACGCGGGACCCAGAAAACTCCCCTAACCAATGCTGGCGCTGCTCTCACCAGCATGAGACAGCACCAGGATTGGAGAGAGCGGCCTCACTCAGTGCTCTCAAATGCACTGGAGGCCTGCGCTTTCTCTAACCCAGCTATCTTAGACAGCTAGGTTAGAGAAGTTTAAAATGTGCATGTGTGGCTGGCCATCGCAAGACGGTCAGCCAAAGGGGCATGCTGATTTTAAACTTAAGCCCACAGCTCCCTGCTGCCACTCTGCAGCACTGGCCCCGCCCCATCCTTACTCTCCGTTCAGGACAGGTTGGTTGCTGAGAAATAAAATGGTAATAAAAATACTTTATTACCAATTTATTTTCCAGCTCTGGCCTGAGGCTTTTCTTAGTGGGGCGATGCTTCTCTGCCCAACGGAGGAGCCATCCCTGCTCATTGCTCTCTCTCCTTCACACATCTCATCATATCCCTCTCATTCTCCTTGTTCCCATCTCAATGCGCCCCGTCACATCTCTTTTCCAACCCTACCTATCACCCCGCCAACCCTGCACCTGCTAGCTGTTTTCTCCTCACACAAGCAGTGTCCAAGGCCCTCCATCCTCTAGCTCCTCCCTGTCTCTTCGACACCGCCCCACCTGCTTACATTCAAAGTACCTCCCTCCTACCTTATCGTCCGGGCCTCCCTCAAAGCTCCCATCACTTTCTTGCTCCTCTTCTCAACCTTTAAGTCCTCCAAAACTATTTCTTGAAACTAGTCCCAATCTGAAAAGATGGCTCCAGCCTCATCCCCGAGTCTTACATGTTTCTTTCCATGATCTCTTATCCTCTCCAGGCTAGCTGACTGAAATAATAGAAGTCTTATCACAGGCAGTAACTCATCTTTCATGCTTGCTTCCCAGCCTCACATGATGCTCCCAGCCTGGTTACTATCTTGCCCCTCAGAATAATCCCTGGGGAGACAAATTACCTAGAGCAGCTGTATTGGACTTGGCCCTTTTTGCAGGGTCAGCCCAGAACTGTTTGCCTTCCTCCTGGTATTTTTTTGGACCTGGTGTTGGTGGTTTTAGGACTCTGGGCACTTTATCACTGCTGTTCAGTGTTAAAGTGCATGTGCTCTCTATGGTAAACTTGGTAAGATTGGTCTACACCTGTTTGGCGTATTTAATTTACCTATTAGTCCCTTGTAAAGTGGTATCTCATATACCCAGGGCCAGTAAATTAAATGCTACTGGTGGGCTTACAGCGCTGCTTGCGCCGCCCACCAAAGTAGCCTTTCAAACGTGTCTCAGGCCTCTGCCATTGCAGGGCCTGCACGCGCAGTTTACTGCCGCTGTGATGTGGCACATAAAGTGGTTCTACAAGAACCTGGAGTGGAACATCACCCCAATCCGGATGCACAGCTTCATTTCCATTGCATATAACAAATGCCACAGAATTCACCTTTTTTCTTTCGATTTTATTTAGTTAGTTTTTCAATGTAATCCAATCATATCATTCTTCATATTTTTCCTCATGTCACAAGAGAGGTGCTTACGTCTTCACTATACTCTTAATGATGCAAAAATGCCAATCCAGGCCTTATCCTGCACCACGACAGTGTACATAAGTATATCCACGATCGTTGATCTAGTTTACCCAATGCATTTCGAGCCAATTATCCGGCCCTTCGTCAGGGGTTTTCTACAAATACAAAACACATCAATTAGACTGTATGTTTACCCCAATGCCGCTTGTTTGCTTGTTTACACATTAATTCTCTCTAGTGACGTTTCCCGGAATCAACGTTTTCCCGCTAAAAGTCGTAGTGTAACACTACCCTATAATGGATACCCATCTTTTCTATTCCCACTTAACCACCCTTCACCCCTGATTCTACCCATCAAATCCAACCTCTATCTCATTTCTCTACCCCCTCCCCGATGGTGTACAATCAATTTTTACTTAAGTTCTAACAAGTACCCCTCAGTACATCACCATTTATACTAATCCATACCTTTTAAAAATGTGCGTGTAAGCGTCCTCCCGAATCTGCATTGCATTTGGCGATGCAGCGCTCACAACGAAATTCGTTTTATTTATTTAAATGTTTACTTACCTGTATTCGGCCATAATCCGTGGTTTACTACCCCCCACCCTGCCCCTCCCCCACCCCACGTCACCGCCCGGCCGGCACTCCTACCACGGACCGCTACTGCTCCCGCTGATGTCATCAACAACGTTGATTGTGTGGTATACCACCCTGCGATGTTCCAAACGTCAACAATAAATCACCCACCCTCTGCTGCAGCAAACTCAACTTGTTTTAAAATAAACATTTAAATGATTCCGAAGTCAAAATACAGTCATCCTTCATATGTAGTCCAAAAGATCTCACTTTTAAGATCAAAATGTTCGTGCGATTGTCCCTTTTGTGACACATATATGTTTATCAAGTTCATCATAAAGTGGTTGCCACGTCTGTGACTCCCCTTTTACTACATATCAGTCACCCCTAAGGTAGGCCCTAGCTAGCCCTATGGGCAGGGTGCGGTGTAGGTAAAAGGTAGGACATGTGTCTTAACTGTGTGGCATGTCCAGGTAGTGACCAACAGCGTATTTGGTTTCTCACTGCTGTGAGGCTGCCCTCTCATAGGAAAGCATTGGGGATTCCTTGATATGTGTTTCAGTGGCAATTCCTGATATGAGAGGGGTGGCGTGATCAAGTTTGGTATGTTTGGAATAGTGGCGATAAATGCTGCGCAATGGTGTTCGCAGATTTATTATCACCATTTTAGAAATGCCACTTTTAGAAGTGGGGATTTCTGTGTGTTTTGTGTCTTTGTGCCTGCCTGTTGTGTATTGCATCTCTGGCTCTGGATGACAGGGGCTGGGGAGGTGCAGTGGCTCAAGAGGGCCTGGGTGAGTCAGCGCTAGGCTGAATAGGCCTGATCTGCATTTGGAGTAGTGGGAGGAGTAGAACCTGAACCTGAATAGGGCTGTGCCTGCCTTCTACAATGCTGGCTCCGCCCCCCTGTGGTGTGTCTGGGGCCAGAGCCTACACTGACAATGGGGAGTGTTGTGCACTTGATAAGTGCCCCCCAGAACTGGTTTGGACTAGGTCCAGGGCCCGATGCCAGGGCAGAACAAAGACTTTATGTGGTATAAATATTGGGGCTGTGACCCCATGTTTTGGTGTGCCTACTTGGGACTTGTGGCCGGCAGGCTGCTGAACTGCCAGGAGGAACCGCCGTTTGGGACCAAGCTGCCGCCTGCTGGGGGGGGGCTGGAGGGACTGCCCCTCTGCTTAGGGTCCCTACGTGCTGGCCTGCCTGCTATCCCTGTGCTTGGGTCCCCAGCGCTCTGAAGAGGGGGACCTAGAGAAGGGACACCTTGAGTATCTCTGCCGTTAGACTCTGGCTTCTGTGAGTCTGGCAGCAACTTGATCCAGACGCGGTGTGGTGGGCGCTGTGATCTGTCCCTGGAACTAAGAGGGAGGAGGGTGCTGCAGGTTGCCCCTTCTTGCTGTGCCTCTACCGCAGGAGCATTGCGGGCACTTCCCCAGCTGTTTTCTGAGCCGGAGGAGGGCTCCTGCGGCAGACTCAACGCTAGCAGCCGCGAACCGGAAGTCAGGCAGAGCGCTCCTGACCGTAGGCGGGGCTCCTATGAGGAAGTGGAGAGCCCCGCAGGTTTCACCCGCATGGTTAGCACTGATGTCCTTTGGGGGCAGGGCCTGCTGCTACAGGAAGGCCTTTGGAAGTCAGGCAAGGTGTACGCCTGGTTGTGGGCGGGACGAAGCAGGATCGTGCTCCAGACCGCAAGGCGGAGGAGAGGAGTACAGGAGCTCGAGTCATCGGTGGCGAGACGGCTGCAATTTAACTCGCTCAGCCCCCAAGGAATGGTGAGTGGGGCTGAGCTTCCTTGTAGTAAGCTCCGGTCGCTGTAAGGCAGGGGCATTACCTATTTTGAGCCAGGGCAGAGGAGGGGGAGCAAAGTGTCGGCTTCCCTTCCCCCCTTGATGACCGAGACCACACTGAGTCGCTTTTGTGTTGCTCCGAGTTTGGGGGCTAGAATCGGTGCTCGCAGCTGCACCGCCAGATTGCGGGCAGTTGCTTGAGGGACACGCAGTAGGGAGAGCCCTTACTTTGGGAAAGGGACATTGACTAGGCTCACAGAGCGGGGTAGTACCTCGACGGAGGCCCCCCCCCTGAGCCTGGGTGGAGGAAGGAGCCTCCACCGAACTACCACGCAGTCCAGGTGGTAAGCGCAGAGGTGCTGGGATTGCCGATTGGGGGCCAGTGGGCTGCCAGAGATATTGTTGCACGTGGGCAATTACCTTTACGCCTAAGAAGGGCTAATGAGATGTGCACCGTGGCAGGTGTTACTATGGTGCACTGTTGCTAATAAGATGTATGCCTAAGATGCTATACTAAGTGTACCCTTATCAGTAGTTACTAGTTGCTTTTGCTAACTGTGAATTATGATGGTTATGACAGGGGCCCAATTGGCCCTGTAGTATATATAATCCCTGTAAAGTCATACCCAGTGCCAGGTGGCACAGTGTATATATGTGATTATGTTCTAATGTGTTTTATGGATAATACAAAGGCTATTTTTACATAACCTTGTGTGGAGTTTCTTTTGTGGTGTGCCTAGTGTGTCGCTGCTGTGTGAGTGTGTTCCGCAAACGCTTTACACATTGCCTCTGGGATAAGCCTGACTGCTCTGACAAGCTACCAAGGGGGTGAGCAGGGGATATCTTCGGCATGTAACTCCTTTGCCCTGACTAGAGTGGTGGTTTCTGCATGGCTTAGGCGCATGCCATAGTCAACCAGAAATCCCATTTCTAACAAGCTCTGATCCTACATCCAATAGAGCCAACTCCTCCTTCGGAGATGGTAATCTTCGTGAAATTATAGAAAGCTACAACAAACCTAAACATCACCTTAAATCAAGTTCAAAACCTAACCCAAGGCAACCTCTTCATCCCAGCCATCCTAAACCACGACCTCCTTGCTCATATCGTGCATCCAAAAAGAAGGAACCAACATATCTCATTCAAGTGCCCATTGAACTCCCAAACTATCCCATCTCCAAGTGCCCTAGCTCCTCACTGCAATGCCTTTTAAAAACATGCCATTCTCCAGTTAAACATTGCCTGAAGACTCGGTCACTATTTTGAAGTTTAACCTGGATATCCTGATTTTGGCAGAAACATGGCTCAATGAATCCTCAAGTGTTCTCAAACAATATTTTGGACACTGCATCATTCTCCGATATGGCCCTGAAGTTAGACAAGGGGAAGTAGCTGTTATAAATAATAATATGCTAATATGCAGAACACTTCACCGTACTTACTAAGATGTCTTCCAATTTTTATTACTTGAAATTTCAGTTAAAAAGCCTCCAATCTCAGACTGTTTTTTACCACTCTCCCTTAATCCCTCTGTTGAAATAGCACACTCGTCTAAGAATGTCTGGATTTTAATAACCTCTCAGCCAATTATTTCTGAGATCAACATCTTTTTTGAGGATTTCAATCTTTATTGGGACAATGAGAACAGCAAACCTGTCAATGCATGTTCTACTTTTCTCTGCAACAACAATCAATTTCATCACTGCTAGAAACCCACACACTGTAAATGATCAATTCTGAATCTGATCATTTTAAAGTATACACATCTGACAGGCAAGGACCCCATGACAGTTGATTGGTATAATCACTGTCAAATCCTATTCACGTTAACCCATTATCCACCATAAATCTCTGATAGGCCTTGGAGAGATGTTCATTATGCTGGCAAAATGTGCAGAATTCCAGAATTCCGTGCAGCGTGAAAATCCCAAAATGACTTTAAATTTTGCAATATGCAATTTTGCCTGGATTTTGCTCTCAAGCAACATGTTCGAACATAAAATATCTCTCTAAGAGGCATTTTTGCTCGAGCCAGTCTGTTGCCGATATCCCACAAGACTTTTTTTACCTAAAGAGCACGCTTGCATGAAAAATCAAACAAGATAGCGACAAACCACATTTAGCCTTAAAAGCATAATTTTGTGATTTTTTATGGTATTTCATGAAATTCCATGTGAAAAACATATGTGATTTAACTAACCCTTAATCTCATGTCCACTAAAAAAACAAAAGATATGATTTTGTGTTACAAAAAATGACAGCACTCTTGCTAGCAGAGCTTGCTGGCATCTTCTCACTCCAGATTCTCAGCAAGACACAAAGGGGCATATTCACAAGAACGTGTGATAACCACCGCAAGTTTAGCATAACGCAACTTTGCACATCGCAGTCCATCGCGGAAAAACAACGCCGTGTTAACGTAGCATTCTCAACCTGGCATCACCATGCGATAGTCCCACAATAACGCGTCAAATGACCGCGTTAAAAATAACGCGACGCCGAAAAAATGCGAAACACCAACGCAAATAAAGTTGCGATGAGGCCAACCTCGAAAAAAAAAAACAGCGACAACCAGCAATAGTCCTGCAATACCCACACGTCTCGCGGGAAAATGCACCATAAAAGCTGAACAAGAAAAATACACTATAAACAAATCAAACTGCGCAGCAACATGGATGCACCCGGAACCAGTGCCCAGGTCAACGCGAACCCCACAAGCCCCACAGACCACCAGCAAGGAACCTCGGGGTCGGGGAAGGCCAAGGAGAAGAGGAAGAGGAAGACGGGGTACAGTCCGCAGGAAAACACGATCGTCGTCACGGAGGGGACAGAGCACCAACAACAACTGTCCGTCACCACCACCGTGTCATTGGCAATACAGACGGAAAAATGCCATCCCATCGTGAATGCAGTCGGAGTGCCGAGGAGGCCAAGATGCGCTGGCACAATGTCAAAAGCCAAACCAAGCAGAAACCCGCTGCCAACAGGAAGGCGGCAACGGCAAATGGAGGTGGGAGTCCTGCGCCACAGGAGGAGCTGGAGCAAATGGTGGCCACAGTCATTACTGTGGAGACGGTGCAAGAAGTCTGGAGTCCGGACCATGCTCGCCATGACCTGGCACAACATCAACAGGGTGAGTAACGAACAGGGACTGGGGGGACGGGCACAATAGCACACATGCACAACCACTTGTAGCACACCGCACACCCACAACGACCCTGGGTCATGTCCCTGATCCCCGTGGCACACTGCAGCACACATACAAACATCAAGTAGGCCCCCGTACACCATGTGCCCGAAGGGGTCCCACCCCACACAACACCAATTCCACAACACACACATGCACCAGTGCGAAACACAGCAAAGATGCATATGCGAGAGCCACACTGACAACGCAAGTGACACCACATGACGAGCAGCATGGCCGAAGTACAATCACCATGACAATGTGCACGCCACGAGACTGAGGTGGCTGAGTGTGGACCACATCCGGAAGGAGCAGGTCACACTCTGACACATCCACGTGCACAAACAACCACTGACTTCAACAATACATCTGCAGACAAACAATGCACAAGTATACAAAAACCTTCCAAGAGCACAAATGACCCAAGTCGCCAACATCACAGCACCTCAAAAGCACGAAAGCCAAAGGCACACCGCCTCCAAGGGATAAGGGGCAGCAAAATCACAGCTGCAGGTGCGACTCTCACACAATGCAGCACACACACATAGCAATCACAGCACATCCACATGGACGACAATGTGGGACACAGTGCAACACTTACACTGCAGAACAGAGGACACAACTGGGTCCGCCTGTGCGTAGAAAATGGCCAATCACATCTGACATAGCAGGAAACTGTGAGATGAAAATGTACGTGTACAACATCACCCACCTCATGTAGTCCAAATGTCCACTATCACGCATCAAATACTCCGCCCCTCCCAAACAGTCACAATGTACATTGTCATGCAGTCTGTATGTAAACTCGAACAATGGGTCAACATATATGCCAACACAATGTCAACAAGCATCTCCCCTTCACATTGCAGAGGGACAAACAAAACCTCCAGCAGAGCAGACCTGACAACCCATCAGTGATGCTGAAGAGGACCTCCACACTTCTGACACCGACGCCCCACAACAGTCCATGGACATCCCAGGCAATAGAGCTCCAGGAGCTGGGCAGCCCCGCTGAATCGAGGATACACCACCCCCTGCACGGACAACACAGCTGGACGCACCCACCACCCCGGCTGGCTCCCAGCAGCCCACCTAAGCACACATCCCATTCCAAGGCCAGCTGTCAGACTGCCAGAAGGGGCTGGCCGAACAGATGTGGGTGGGGTACTACCTCATGGAAGACGAACTAGATCACATACGTGGGTGTCCAAGTCCCATCAGGGACCACCTACACTCCCGAACGGAGACCCACACTTCGACAGAGACACATGCCTTTGCACATTTCCAGTACTGAACCGCACCCAGAGCAACGGCGTAATCGTACGCCGGCCCAGGTCACTCCTCTTACGTATTGAGTGGGGGGCGACAAGGCTACATGTGCAATGTCTCACCCGCTGCCTGCGGTGACAGGGCTGCATCCTCTGTACATGGCACAATGTAATGTTGTAGGGCCCGGGGCCCTAATGCATACATCATGAGCACACGGACACACTCAGATAGTTCGTTGAAATGGCTACGGGCACGTGCGCTCGACACCTTTATTGGCATGGTCACATGTATAGTGACGCATGTGCTGGATGTGTGTGGGGTGAGTGTAAACCAGCCCTCGTGGAGTCATTGATGCTGGTGACAACTTCAACAGTGATCACAATAAAAGCGGAAACAGAAAACACCAGCATAACAGAAACAACTGTGAAGCATCATGGTGGTAGCTGGAGAAAGTACAGTGTGCACCCAACATGCAAGCAGAATGGTCCATGATTTGTGGTGCATTGAGTCAGTGGCACCTGAAGAGCTGAGCAGAGTATCAAGCTGATGATGGCATCCACGACAGGTGTGAGCAACTCTGATAGTCCGGCAGTAAGACACTTCCGACTCTGGCACCTGTTGTTCTTCAGGTGTGGCTGTGGGCTGGGCTCCCTTTTCTTGTGCAGGTTGACGTCCGACTTTGCACCAGGTCAGAGCAGGTGTTAATTTCCTGCTGGTAACGCGCCGTATCGCCTGTTTTGTGTTCCTATCGCCGATGTGGCTGGTCGTTGAGAATGTTGCGTTGTGGTGTTGTCGTGGGTTTTTGCTCGGAAACGCCTACTCTGCATCTCATTAGCGTTAGTTGCCGGGGTCATCTGTGGCGATGTTTTTTGCGACTGCTTTCGCAGGAAAACTGGTGTTATGGGCTGTTAGCACCAGCTTGTGAATGGGGCGATAAATTTAGAGCGACTTTGGATGAGTTAAAGTGCCGATAACTCGGCGATAGCTCCTTGAGAATATGCCCCAAAGTATGAATATAACAAGTGCTTGGAGGTCCATATCGAACAATTTGATCCACTAAAGTAAGATGAATAGATCAACACCTCTCCCCTGGTTTGCAAAAGATCTATATGCTGACAAAAATGCCTGAGGAAAAGCAAGACAGAATGGACACAATCCCCCTTTCAGTCCAATCTGACAAGATTGAAAGCTGCCAGAAGATGCTACAAATACCACATTTTCAGAGCTAAGGGCTTGATTTAAAGTTTGGCGGAGAGGTACAGGTACTTCTTTACAAACATGGTGAATATCCCATCCACTGTATTACAAGTGCATTGTAACATAATGGATTTGTAATAAGGAGAAGGGGATAGCCATCATGTTTGTGGTGAAGAAAAGACAGTCAACCTCTAAATCAAGCCCCAAGTCCTTACACTTTAACTCTCTCTTGGATGCTTCCAAGAATTGGCCAAAACAACTATTCAAAGTGATTAAACAGTTAAGCAATCAGACATTCAAGATCACTACCAATTCAGCAGAAGGGAAGTGTGAAGACTTATTGAATTATTTTCTGAGAAAGCAAAGTTTATTGCTATATCATGTTCACTGCCAACCTGTCCATATTTGGCAACCTCTAGGAGGCAGAACTACTTTATATTTTAACCAAGGATAATCCACCTAGCCTCTACTCAGAGGTAAAACCTGGTTCCATCAGCAAATAATTTGCCAATCAGCTTCTACCCCACTGGTCCACCTTGGTGAATTCCTCTTTCAAACAAGGTGTTTTCTGCAACATGTTAAACAGCAGTCAAATCTTTCTTCTCTTGAAAAAATCCTCAATGGATGCCAACGATCTGAATTACTTCCCCTGGCTGTTCCCTTTTCATCACAGGAAAGGTGATAAAAATCAGTGTAGCCCTCCAGCTTTCTGACCCCATCCAAGTAAACAACATTCTCAATACCTTCTAATCAGGATTTAGGCAGGCCTGCAGCACAGAGACTGTTCTTCTGCAACTTGTTGATGATTCACTACTCATTCTTGACTCTGGCATAACTTGCCTACTTGTTTTCCTAGATATCCTGCCTGCATGTGATACATTCAACCACCTCTCTTTGGTTAACATCCTGAAGAGGGGCATTGAGGGGGTAGTTCTAAACTGGTTCAACTTCTAGTTGTCAAACTATTCACTCAAAGTTTAAAGGGGGAGTGATTTATCTAGCAGAGTCAGCCTATAACAAAACATTTTGTGGGACTCAATCATATTTCCAGGTCTGTTCAACCTATGCCTAGAACCACCTGGAGAGCTTCTTAGTAACTTGGGAATTCGTTATCAGTAAATACAGATGAAAGCCTAATTTATCTGAGGATTTCACCCCAATTTACATTCTCTTGCTCTTCAATACGTTGTCCAGAATCTAAAAGTAGATGGCAAACCACCATCTAAAACTTAAACCAACAAAAGCATATTTCCTACTGGTCTCACCAAAATATATACAGCCTTCAGGTACACGAGTGGATGGAATCCTTGCTTCTCCTGCATTACCAACCAGCCCTTGTATATAATATCAGATCCCTGGGTTTTCTCTTTGACAATCTGCTTAACCACCAGATGTAAACTTCAGGCTACTCTGAGGCTTCAAGGAGTTTATTCCTGACCAGTACTTAAAGTCTGTGGTACATTCACAAGTTCTCTCCAGACTGGGCTATGGGAACCCACTGCTTTCAAGAGTCCCAAATGTTCATGTGGCAACCCTCAGAGCAGTGCTGCATACAGCTATATTCTTTGCTACAAGCAACAAGAAATTTGACCTGATCACTTCCATCCTGCTAACTCTTCATTGAATCCCCATTGAAGCTAGTGCTCAATTAAAAACGTCTTACATCACTCACATATCCCTTCATGACTCCTAACCCTGTTACCTGGCTGAAATACTGAAAATCTCTCCTGTTCAATGGGGATTGAGGAATTTAGAACAACTTCTCTAGAGCTCTCCACATTCAAGCAAGAAGGGTGTATGACATAGGCCTATTCTTGAAGTACAACAAGGATTTGGAACTCTTTCACCAGCCTTTCACATGACCCTGTCTCACTACCCTAAAAGGAACTCAAAATCCTCCTATTTGAAAGACACTTTAGCTAAGGCCA
Source organism: Calotriton arnoldi (assembly GCA_963921515.1). NCBI lineage: Eukaryota > Metazoa > Chordata > Amphibia > Caudata > Salamandridae > Calotriton > Calotriton arnoldi. The sequence goes on along the minus strand of CAWUFW010003512.1, from coordinate 1,624,421 downwards.
TGAAAGCTTCATCTCATTCCATTCCCTTGGATCCATTGCAAAATTGTTTGATGATTGGACCTGACTGTCCTGCTTTGATGTCTAACTGTTCATGACGATTGTTATCCTTTATATCATTGTGTTCTCTTGTAAAGCATTCTAATAACCATGGGCCATGTTCATCTTATTTAAAATAGCAAACATAAAACAAATAAATAAAAACAATAAAAGCAGGTGGCACTCTCCAGTGCACTGGGAAAATCCAGCTGAGAGCCCAACCACCTTTTTTTAAAACATTGTATGCAAGAATGGCATGACAACAAATGTGAGCCTTTGCACAAGAATGCAAGCAAACACCCGCATACAGCTCCATTGCCCGCCTCTCCTTGGCCCATTTGCCTGGCTGCTGATCTATTTGTTGTAACCTCAACGTTGTCATTATTGGTTATTTCCTGCTTGACCACATGGTCGAACCCAAACTTTACCCAGTTCTTACGAGTTATTTGTCAGCATAGTCTTTCCAACACTCCTCAATTTTTTACTTTTTTTGTATTTTTTTACATTTGTGCACAAAATAGTTTGCACCTCTTTACAACTTCTCGTTGTTTTTGCTAGCCTCCTGAAGTACAAACTAACAAAAGAGATCAGTTGAGTTTTATAATTATCATATTAATGTTACCAAATTACTTACTCATATTTCCATTATTCATAACATGGTATATGTATTCGGTGTTATTCTCTTGCCTTACTTTTCTCTTGACAAAATGCTGGTAACGACGGTTCCACAACAAGTATTACTAGGAGTCCAAGTGTGAAATGAAGTCCGAGTTTAGTTGCTGACTGGTCCTGCGTGATTGCAAGGAGCCACCTCTTTTTCAGCCTATGCCATGTATCTGTTTTTCTTCTTGTACATTAGGTTCTATTCAAAGCTTACACATTTGGTGTATGTCCTTTGAAATTACACAGGACAGCAGCGTTTATATCTGTACTCGTTATAACGTTAGGGTGCCCTAAGATTAATAATTTAAAGGCCCTACATTCTAGGCTGAATATGATATTTATGGTTTTAATGTTGTTCCCACAAAAGATGAGTGGTGCGAGACTTTGCACAGGCCGATGAAGACCCTCTGCACGCTCACTCACAGTGCTTCCGGTCTGTATGCCCTTTTCATCAGCTTCAGTCTTTCAAGGCTCCGTGTGTCAGGTCCCTCCTTGTCTTCTGGCCAGGGTTCCCAGTCTGCATGCTGAAGGCACAGTCTTTTCTTCAATTCGAAGGCCACGCCACAAAACATTTGCAGGTGCTATTTCATGTCCTTGATGATTAGCAGCTCCATCCTTGGTGCAATCAGTTATTTCCGCTTTTTTATGAAAGCAGGATTTCTGGAGGTGGCAATGTGTGACAAGGATCTTTGTGCATGTGTTATGCTTGGTTTTTGTGCTGTTGTGCTACATTATTGCAATGTGATTTGTTGTGTTCTACTGTGGTTGCTTTGCCTTGTTCACATTCTATTTTGCTCTATTGTGCCCTATTATGTTATAATTTTGTTTTTATTGTGTTGTGTTCTGCTGTTTACCTTAGGGATGTCTACAAACACTGCTAAGAAACAATTGCCTTTAGATTTCCTATGGAAAAAAACCTATTTCTCGCTGTCTATATTGGTAAAATGCGATACAAAAGGGGATGATGGACGGAACGTTTGAGCCAATCAAACACTCACCCCCAGTCAACTGATCTGGGTTTAATCCATCATCATTCTTTAGCTCACTCCACCACCCCAGTTCAGACATGGCCATATGCAAATCAGTCTGACCCTGTGCCTCATGGGAACAGTCCAGCCCGAACTGCCAAGCCATGTCTTCCCTGGACCGGAAACAAGCATCCTAGGACCGGTTTCTGGCATTCAGCCGTCATCAGCCAGGCTTGCTTGAATCCAGTGGCAAAGTGAGCAAGGGACCCACGTCTGGGCATACCCCCGCCAACTTAGGGCGAACAAAGCGATACAAAAGGGATGATGGACGGAACGTTTGAACCAATCAAACACTCACCCCAGTCAACTGATCTGGGTTTAATCCATCATCATTCTTTAGCTCACTCCACCACCCCAGTTCAGACATGGCCATATGCAAATCAGTCTGACCCTGTGCCTCATGGGAACAGTCCAGCCGAACTGCCAAGCCATGTCTTCCCTGGACCGGAAACAAGCATCCTAGGACCGGTTTCTGGCATTCCAGCCGTCATCAGCCATGCTTGCTTGAATCCAGTGGCAAAGTGAGCAAGGGACCCACGTCTGGGCATACTCCCGCCAACTTAGGGCGTAACAAAGCGATACAAAGGGGATGATGGACGGAACGTTTGAGCCAATCAAACACTCACCCCCAGTCAACTGATCTGGGTTTAATCCATCATCATTCTTTAGCTCACTCCACCACCCCAGTTCAGACATGGCCATATGCAAATCAGTCTGACCCTGTGCCTCATGGGAACAGTCCAGCCCGAACTGCCAAGCCATGTCTTCCCTGGACCGGAAACAAGCATCCTAGGACCGGTTTCTGGCATTCCAGCCGTCATCAGCCAGGCTTGCTTGAATCCAGTGGCAAAGTGAGCAAGGGACCCACGTCTGGGCATACCCCGCCAACTTAGGGCGAACAAAGCGATACAAAAGGGGATGATGGACGGAACGTTTGAGCCAATCAAACACTCACCCCAGTCAACTGATCTGGGTTTAATCCATCATCATTCTTTAGCTCACTCCACCACCCCAGTTCAGACATGGCCATATGCAAATCAGTCTGACCCTGTGCCTCATGGGAACAGTCCAGCCCGAACTGCCAAGCCATGTCTTCCCTGGATCGGAAACAAGCATCCTAGGACCGGTTTCTGGCATTCCAGCCGTCATCAGCCAGGCTTGCTTGAATCCAGTGGCAAAGTGAGCAAGGGACCCACGTCTGGGCATACCCCGCCAACTTAGGGCGAACAAAGCGATACAAAGGGGATGATGGACGGAACGTTTGAGCCAATCAAACACTCACCCCCAGTCAACTGATCTGGGTTTAATCCATCATCATTCTTTAGCTCACTCCACCACCCCAGTTCAGACATGGCCATATGCAAATCAGTCTGACCCTGTGCCTCATGGGAACAGTCCAGCCCGAACTGCCAAGCCATGTCTTCCCTGGACCGGAAACAAGCATCCTAGGACCGGTTTCTGGCATTCCAGCCGTCATCAGCCAGGCTTGCTTGAATCCAGTGGCAAAGTGAGCAAGGGACCCACGTCTGGGCATACCCCGCCAACTTAGGGCGAACAAAGCGATACAAAGGGGATGATGGACGGAACGTTTGAGCCAATCAAACACTCACCCCAGTCAACTGATCTGGGTTTAATCCATCATCATTCTTTAGCTCACTCCACCACCCCAGTTCAGACATGGCCATATGCAAATCAGTCTGACCCTGTGCCTCATGGGAACAGTCCAGCCCGAACTGCCAAGCCATGTCTTCCCTGGACCGGAAACAAGCATCCTAGGACCGGTTTCTGGCATTCCAGCCGTCATCAGCCAGAACTGGGGTGGTGGAGTGAGCTAAAGAATGATGATGGATTAAACCCAGATCAGTTGACTGGGGGTGAGTGTTTGATTGGCTCAAACGTTCCGTCCATCATCCCCTTTTGTATCGCTTGGTCGCCCTAAGTTGGCGGGGTATGCCCAGACGTGGGTCCCTTGCTCACTTTGCCACTGGATTCAAGCAAGCCTGGCTGATGACGGCTGAAATGCCAGAAACCGGTCCTAGGATGCTTGTTTCCGATCCAGGGAAGACATGGCTTGGCAGTTCGGGCTGACTGTTCCCATGAGGCACAGGGTCAGACTGATTTGCATATGGCCATGTCTGAACTGGGGTGGTGGAGTGAGCTAAAGAATGATGATGGATTAAACCCAGATCAGTTGACTGGGGGTGAGTGTTTGATTGGCTCAAACGCTCTGTCCATCATCCCCTTTGTATCGCTTGGTCGCCCTAAGTTGGCGGGGTATGCCCAGACGTGGGTCCCTTGCTCACTTTGCCACTGGATTCAAGCAAGCCTGGCTGATGACGGCTGAAATGCCAGAAACCGGTCCTAGGATGCTTGTTTCCGGTCCAGGGAAGACATGGCTTGGCAGTTCGGGCTGGACTGTTCCCATGAGGCACAGGGTCAGACTGATTTGCATATGGCCATGTCTGAACTGGGGTGGTGGAGTGAGCTAAAGAATGATGATGGAGTAAACCCAGATCAGTTGACTGGGGTGAGTGTTTGATTGGCTCAAACGTTCCGTCCATCATCCCTTTGTATCGCTTGGTCGCCCTAAGTTGGCGGAGGTATGCCCAGACGTGGGTCCCTTGCTCACTTTGCCACTGGATTCAAGCAAGCCTGGCTGATGATGGCTGAAATGCCAGATACCGGTCCTAGGATGCTTGTTTCCGGTCCAGGGAAGACATGGCTTGGCAGTTCGGGCTGGACTGTTCCCATGAGGCACAGGGTCAGACTGATTTGCATATGGCCATGTCTGAACTGGGGTGGTGGAGTGAGCTAAAGAATGATGATGGATTAAACCCAGATCAGTTGACTGGGGGTGAGTGTTTGATTGGCTCAAACGTTCCGTCCATCATCCCCTTTGTATCGCTTTGGTCGCCCTAAGTTGGCGGGGGTATGCCCAGACGTGGGTCCCTTGCTCACTTTGCCACTGGATTCAAGCAAGCCTGGCTGATGACGGCTGAAATGCCAGAAACCGGTCCTAGGATGCTTGTTTCCGATCCAGGGAAGACATGGCTTGGCAGTTCGGGCTGGACTGTTCCCATGAGGCACAGGGTCAGACTGATTTTCATATGGCCATGTCTGAACTGGGGTGGTGGAGTGAGCTAAAGAATGATGATGGAGTAAACCCAGATCAGTTGACTGGGGGTGAGTGTTTGATTGGCTCAAACGTTCCGTCCATCATCCCCTTTGTATCGCTTGGTCGCCTAAGTTGGCGGGGTATGCCCAGACGTGGGTCCCTTGCTCACTTTGCCACTGGATTCAAGCAAGCCTGGCTGATGACGGCTGAAATGCCAGAAACCGGTCCTAGGATGCTTGTTTCCGGTCCAGGGAAGACATGGCTTGGCAGTTCGGGCTGGACTGTTCCCATGAGGCACAGGGTCAGACTGATTTGCATATGGCCATGTCTGAACTGGGGTGGTGGAGTGAGCTAAAGAATGATGATGGATTAAACCCAGATCAGTTGACTGGGGGTGAGTGTTTGATTGGCTCAAACGCTCCGTCCATCATCCCCTTTGTATCGCTTGGTCGCCCTAAGTTGGCGGGGTATGCCCAGACGTGGGTCCCTTGCTCACTTTGCCACTGGATTCAAGCAAGCCTGGCTGATGACGGCTGAAATGCCAGAAACCGGTCCTAGGATGCTTGTTTCCGGTCCAGGGAAGACATGGCTTGGCAGTTCGGGCTGGACTGTTCCCATGAGGCACAGGGTCAGACTGATTTGCATATGGCCATGTCTGAACTGGGGTGGTGGAGTGAGCTAAAGAATGATGATGGATTAAACCCAGATCAGTTGACTGGGGGTGAGTGTTTGATTGGCTCAAACGTTCCGTCCATCATCCCCTTTTGTATCGCTTTAGTCGCCCTAAGTTGGCGGGGTATGCCCAGACGTGGGTCCCTTGCTCACTTTGCCACTGGATTCAAGCAAGCCTGGCTGATGACGGCTGAAATGCCAGATACCGGTCCTAGGATGCTTGTTTCCGGTCCAGGGAAGACATGGCTTGGCAGTTCGGGCTGGACTGTTCCCATGAGGCACAGGGTCAGACTGATTTGCATATGGCCATGTCTGAACTGGGGTGGTGGAGTGAGCTAAAGAATGATGATGGATTAAACCCAGATGAGTTGACTGGGGGTGAGTGTTTGATTGGCTCAAACGTTCCGTCCATCATCCCCTTTTGTATCGCTTTGGTCGCCCTAAGTTGGCGGGGTATGCCCAGACGTGGGTCCCTTGCTCACTTTGCCACTGGATTCAAGCAAGCCTGGCTGATGATGGCTGAAATGCCAGAAACCGGTCCTAGGATGCTTGTTTCCGGTCCAGGGAAGACATGGCTTGGCAGTTCGGGCTGGACTGTTCCCATGAGGCACAGGGTCAGACTGATTTGCATATGGCCATGTCTGAACTGGGGTGGTGGAGTGAGCTAAAGAATGATGATGGATTAAACCCAGATCAGTTGACTGGGGGTGAGTGTTTGATTGGCTCAAAAGTTCCGTCCATCATCCCCTTTTGTATCGCTTTGGTCGCCCTAAGTTGGCGGGGGTATGCCCAGACGTGGGTCCCTTGCTCACTTTGCCACTGGATTCAAGCAAGCCTGGCTGATGACGGCTGAAATGCCAGAAACCGGTCCTAGGATGCTTGTTTCCGGTCCAGGGAAGACATGGCTTGGCAGTTCGGGCTGGACTGTTCCCATGAGGCACAGGGTCAGACTGATTTGCATATGGCCATGTCTGAACTGGGGTGGTGGAGTGAGCTAAAGAATGATGATGGATTAAACCCAGATCAGTTGACTGGGGGTGAGTGTTTGATTGGCTCAAACGTTCCGTCCATCATCCCCTTTTGTATCGCTTTGGTCGCCCTAAGTTGGCGGGGTATGCCCAGACGTGGGTCCCTTGCTCACTTTGCCACTGGATTCAAGCAAGCCTGGCTGATGACGGCTGAAATGCCAGAAACCAGTCCTAGGATGCTTGTTTCCGGTCCAGGGAAGACATGGCTTGGCAGTTCGGGCTGGACTGTTCCCATGAGGCACAGGGTCAGACTGATTTGCATATGGCCATGTCTGAACTGGGGTGGTGGAGTGAGCTAAAGAATGATGATGGATTAAACCCAGATCAGTTGACTGGGGGTGAGTGTTTGATTGGCTCAAACGTTCCGTCCATCATCCCCTTTTGTATCATATTGGTAAAATAGCACTGTTCCAGCTCTTCAACAATGTAAAAAGCCACTCTGGCCAAAACTGTGGCTGAGACCTGTCTTAAATTAGAACCTCCAGTGATCAATTCAATTTACTGATGCAGCCAAGTGTCTCCAAGATGCATGATGCAGACTCAACCTTTCCTTCAGCTCAAGTGTTTCCAGCTAATGAAAACCACGAGGCAGCAAATATCATTTCTAAGAAATAAAGGGCCTCATTTATGAGGCCTTAGTGGCACTTTTGTGCCGCCGGAGCTTCACCTTTTTCATGCTCGGGTGGCGCAATGTGCTGCAGCATATTTACAAGGCCATGCAAAGCCACTTTACGTGGCTTTGTAGATATGTGCTCCTTTCACGGAGAACACTACGTGAAAGGGGTGTTCCATGGGTGTTGCTGTGGGTGTTCCCACGCAACACCCATAAAATCTGAAGCATTCCCAGATTTACGAGGAATTGCAAACCTGGGAATACATCAGATTCCTACAGGAGGCGTAGGAGTGGCACAACGAGGAGAATTACTTTTATTTCTCCTTGTTTTTTCCTATTTTTATGTGTGCTGCATTCTGTAGCATGCATAGAAAGAGGAAAATGCCATCAATGATTGTTTTTTGCAGGAAGGTGCCCTTTCCTTCACAAAACAATCATCCTGGCAACACATGCACCCTTGCAACATGACACAAGGGTGTCTGCGTTGGCGCACGTCTGCTATTAGTGCACCGGTGCAGGGGAGAAGGGCAGGAATGTGCTGTATCTTGTAAATACAGCGCATTCCTGCCCATTTCTTTTGACGCACGACAGCGCAGCAGGAAGGCCTGCTGTGCTGTCCTGCGTCAAAAGTTTGTTAATGAGGCTCAAGAGGTTTTGTTCACTTTCTCTAAGGAGAAACTGTTATTCCATGAAAATCAATTACCAACTTTGCTGCATTTCCCACCAAAAGTTTATTTCATTTTTAGTAAGCACTTTTCTGGATTAAGCTGGCCTCCACTTTGTGAACAACCTGGATAGGAAGTAACATCAGATGAGGTTCACACGTCAGTATTTATACTAGCACGTAAAAGCACAAGCACTGTAACCACCCCCTCTCAAGCCATCTCTCTTAAAAGTTAGTTGCTTTCTGCAAGAGCTGCAGCTTTGAGCAGTACTTTCAGCTAGAGAATGCTTTCCGCAGACCCGCTTTGGCAACTGCACTCTCAATATTCCACTGAAAGTTACAAAAGTATCTTCAGAGTGAATCTGGAGGCGACTTCGGAGGAGGACAGGGACTGAAAATAATAAATGCTCTTCAAGAATGAACAACACATTTCCCTTTGAAAAGGTGAGTGCCCATTTTAAGACATAGAAAATATTCACTTAAGCTCCTGCGGTAGTCAGTGCTTCATTTGTAAAATAATAAGTGCCAGGGCCCTGATCAGGGGGCCACTGCAGCTTGTACCACCCATCGCCCCGGTCATCACTGCCAAAACAACTACTAACCATCTCTCTCGCCTGCAAGTGCCACCGTTCAGATTATTCCAGGTCCCCAAAGCTAAAGCAATGGCTGGGGAGGCAGGTATTAGTAATTTTTAATATATGTTGTATTCATAAACAACCGTTGTTCTGCTCATCTCTAAATTAGATGAGTAGGGCCACCATGTGGCAGACTGTCATAAGTGCGGTGTTGACAATTAAGTGACGGTGCCAGCACCGGAAAGCAATTAAGTGTCACTGCCCAGCACGGGAAACCACCCACTCAAATTAAGCACTGATGGTATCTTTATGCATGTATTGAATTCAAAGAGTGCAAACCTACCTACAAAGCAATGGATCACTGAATGAACTTGGGCGGGGGTTGTGGAGGGCTGGGGGTAGAAACTAGAAGGTAACTTAACATTAAGTGGGGCATAAGAGAAAGGACTCTAAGAGTTTGGGAGTGAGGAAGGGTGATCGTCGGGAGATATCCAGGTTTGGTGAGAAGAGAAGCATCGTGTTTTGAATGTGGACAAGGAGATGGGAGAGATCTGGGCTGGACTTTTGTTGCAGGGTTGTTGTTCTGGGAGTTGTGGGTACCACACTAGATTCTGGTCTTGAGTTCAGGGAAAGGGGGTTGTTGTATTCTATTCCTGGTGCAATGCATGCCTCTTTACTGGGCTTTGATTTATTGCATTGTTACTAGGAATTGTTACTGTATCATAGAGCCTGTTGATGTGTCCCATTTTGTAATTTGACGGTCGGTTCCACCCTCTACTGTTCTTCTTTGTACACCCACAAACAAACAAAATACTGCACCATCAATCTACATCTCCCTGGGATTTATCCGTTGCAATGAGGTTGAGAGGAGTGGGTGAAAGGTGTTCGCAAAACTTAAGTAAGAATGAATAAATCCGTGTGATACTGTGCAAGGGGGTAGAAGGTGGAAAAGGAAGGGATGGAAGAGAAGGCGCAGGCACTCGATTGGGTGATGAGATCAAAGCAGATGGATAGAGTCAGCTTATCGTGTAGAGTGAAGAAGAATTGTTCCGATTTCTTGGAATCTCAGCAAGTTGCGAGGGCAGGGAGATGGTTGGTTGAGTTTAGTGATGGTATTCATTGGAATATCCACAAGGTGGTCCATGTAGTGGGGGAGGAGAGTGAACTGAGAAGCGACAATGGTGGGGTTGGCGATTTGGTGAAGAAAGTGTATAGGTACCAGAGTGAAGGGGTGATTATTTGTGTGTGATTGAATAGTGCTCAGGTGTGCATAGTGCTCAGGTGAGTATTGGAGGTCGGTCTCCGGGAAGCAGGACTCCTCTTATTGTGTTGACTGTGGCAGAAAGGACTGAGGTCCAGGATGAAGGTCACTAGAAAGTAATACGTTCATTAACTGGGCTTTGGTGATATTACATCACTATTCAGTGACGTGTAGGTGCTTTATGTAAGATTAACTGGTGGATGCTTACATACTTTACAATTTGACTTCTTAGTACGCCAATAAACTAATATAATTAAGTGCCAACATCTTGCATCCGCCTGAAATGTATAAGATGTTCACGCATGTAGTGCTCTGTAAGTAATGCAGCTCGTCTTGCAGGTAACCTGGGGCGATGAGGGGCGCCAGCACAGTTATCTGAGAGGGGTGGGGTCCTGTCCAGGAACGGGCTGCAGTAGGCTCAGGGGCAGGGCAAAAAGCCTCCTTCCTCTGGGGCACACAGACGGAGACAGCGGCGCTGCCTGAAGTTCGCTCCGTGTCTGTGTAGCAAAACTAGCCTAAGGCGTCACTAGCAGAGGGGCAAAAGGGTTGGGGTATGGAGGAGGTAGGGTAATGCAACACACTGTCCTTGACAGGGCCCCAATTAATGGGAAAAAAAACCTTATTTGGGTCATAATCAGCCAGGGTGACAAGATGAAAGCCGAAAGGTAGAGGGAAGCGTTCTCACTCTGGAGGAATCAATCGACATGTCAGATGTGAGAAATGCTTCTCGAACCAGCCATTTATTTCAGGATGCAGACGCTCAAAAATCCAAGGGAGAAGTCCTCCAGCTGCAACGATAGATTTCAACCTTGGCAGAGCAGAGACGGCACGGCCCTGGGTGATTTTAGCTCGTGTTACTGATGAGAAGACAGCGAACGGCTTGTTGCTAGGAACACTGCCATGCCAGTCAGACCTTTCTCCAGAGCCTGGTTTTAAATAAAGTCCACCACACAGTCTCATCGGTTTCACTATGATTACGCTAAATTGCACACCTAAGTTCCCTACTAAATATAGCGTAAGCGATCGATCTTTTATTTACCTCAAGTGGTTGAGGGGAGGAAACAACTCAGACAGATATTAGCAAGTTGTCATGCCTGAAAAGATCACCGGCTCCAAAGTGCAGTTTGAATATTTATTATAAGGCCAAAAACAATTGGATGTAAATACATCTCAATCACAAAGTATAGAGGTACAGAAAAATTAATACAGAGCCGATTTTACGAATATAAGTAATGCGGCCCAAAAGACAGATGATTATAAATTCCAAAATCACAATGCAACACAGAATAGATGCAATATTCGGTTCTCGACTCATTGAAAGAAATCGAAATCTTTCCCTACACTGCTCTATATGAGGGCCCTTCCTGTCTCTTTGCTATCATTCCCCAATGGTGTCAGCACGTGTTGACTTCCTAAGAAGTACTCACGTCAAATGGGTCGTTTAGCTTATGGCTTTGGAGCTTGCTCTAAGATGCTCCTTCTCCTCCAAAAGCTAGCAAAAGTCTGGTCTCGCTGTCCCTGCGCATCATACAAAAAGATGGGATTCAACCCACAATACGTCATTCGTCTTAAAAAATTCCATCGCACCTCTAGGCAGTAGCTTTTTCCTTCATGAAACAAATTTAATTAATGATATCTTCTTCCAGTGGTCTTGGCTTCCAGACAGACCAGATACGCAAGGCATCCTCCCTTCTCGCTTCCCAGCCATCTTCAAAGACATTCCGGGTTTCTCCTTAACTCTGAAAATAACGATGTGTATTCTTGTACCTGCAGCAGGATGAGAACATTCTAACTTCGAACACAACAATCATTTAGGGGCATATTATCAAGAGAATTATCGCCGCTTTAGCGGCCGTTTTCGGCCGAAAAGCGGCGATAATTCTAACGTATTATTAACAAGGACACGCTAGCGCGTGTATCCTTGATTTAACTCCCGTTTCTGTCACCACTCGCTACGCATCGATAATGAGATGCAAAGTAGGCGTGGCTGACAGAAACAACATGGGAAAATATCGCGAAGGCAGCTTCGCGATATTAGCAAGGAGGGGTAGCGATGATAATAATCGCGCTACCTCTGGCCTAACGCAGGAATATAACGTCTGCTAAATTCCTGTGTTAGGCATACCTAACATGGGAGGTGGATTATGGGGTTAAGGCCACAGGGCCTTATCACCAAGATCATCGCCATTTTGGGAGGGACATCGCTGTTTTTTAGGCGATGTTTGGCCATTTGCCCGCTATCGCTGGAATATTTATCGCCATAGCGCTGAGCGTTGGTAATACAGCGCTAGCTTGGCGAGATATTCCAGCGATAGCCTGCGATAAAGAAAAGCGCGCTAAGCGCGCTCAGCGATAATTATCGCCAACCCTAGATAATATGCCCCTTAATTATTTATTTCTCGAGAGCAAGGAGAATTGAAACACTAACTTTGGGCCTATATTTCAGGCAACTTAAACTAATCACAATTACGATATATAAGAATAATATCGTCCTGCACATTATGCATGAAGGAATCATAATACAAACAAAGTTCTACTTAATTGCGTTCACTAGTTTCAACATCAAATGATTCAAATAAATGTTTCTTAATAGTCATAAAACACTGCAAACAATACGAATACATGAGAGTGTGTTTAAACCATGAGTATAGTGCACTCATACAAAATTGAGTGCTATCAGCGCTCTATCAGTTCCCCCTCTTATGACTAGTGTCATAATACCAACTTTCTATTCGCCTGTATTTTCTTCTTGTAGACGAGACCGACCTAAACAGAAGCTGTAGCTTGCCGTCCCTGTCTGAATCGTTCTAACCCCTTAAGGTGCTGGTAATGACTGTCCTGCAGTCGTTCAAGTTGGCGCTCTCGCTTTCTCGAAACAGTCTCCTGATGTCGTGCCCTTTGCCATTTGTAAGCCTTGATGGCTCCTAGTAGGACAATTATACAAATGACAGCTATTATAATAGGCTTCAAGATATATCCCATTATTCCTTGTCCCAAACTTCCAAACCAACTGCCTATCTTGCCAAATCCTTTCCCCACTTGTTCCCAGAGTCCTTCAGCAGCCATCTCACGTAACTCTTGGTGTATATCTGAAATATTGTTGATGTATTTCCTTATATCCTGACTGTTGTCAGGAATATAAGTGCAGCATTGTTGAACTTTCAATAATTTGCAGACTCCTCCGGCTTTTGCTAGCAGCACATCTAGGGCAAGACGGTTTTGCAAAACCATAGCCCTTATCGAAACCATCTCCCCATCTACAAGTAGTAGTATCTGAGCTGTATTTATTGAGAGCTTATCCACTAGTGTTGCCAGCTTTCTGATTTTCAAATCGTTCAGAATCACACTCATACTCAGTATCATACCCCCAAATATGTCTCCAATCACTTCTCCCGCACTCACACCACGTTTTCCTCTTTGGGGTCTTTTTCTTTCTAGAGGCCATAAATCATCCACATGAAAAATCTTAGGAAATACCACAGCCAAATAACAAGTGCCATACCAATTTTTGGGCAACTTCACATAAGCATTCTTTCCACACACAAAATACACATTGGGCACTACTGTTATTTTGTCCAATAATGCTTTTCTAATTGATTCTTCGATCAAAAAGACATGCTCACAATCACTCTCACCCACAAATATCTTATCGTAGTATGTGGTCGGGTGTCTAATGCCCAACTTCCCCTTCTGCTGGAAATTTAATGCTATGGGTCCAAAACTCCCTTTTGCTTTCTGATCTAATTCTTCTTTAGTCCACGGGGTAACCTTGTGCTTTGGACCTGGTCTAAATAGAGTCTGTCTATGCCGATCTTCTATCTGATCTATAAATTTCTTTTCAATGTCAGTTAACATGCAGGTCAAATTATGTCTATGGGCATAGGACGTGTCTAAAGTAATAGTAGGCACGAAATACTTTGACATTCGCTCTACTTCCTTATAATAATCATATTTATTCATGTATTTAAGAACTGGGACTTCCGAGAGTACCACATCATAATTAGAGAAATAATACTCGAAGTGTGCCTTGCTGTAAAACATGCTCAACAACACACTACATGTAATGCCATAGGTCACAGGCAAATTATGGTATTGAATGCCTTCTTCTACTGAGGCTGGTAATTGCATACACACATAGCAATCCTTTGCTTCCATGGTATCCACATACTCATACAATAATCGAGCATACGCATTCAAAGTGAAATCACCCTTTGACAAATCAACATGTAATCTACGACTGGTTTCCTTAATCATTTCTAGATCCCTGGCGGATGCATCCTCATCTATCTCGGAGATTGGTGTAGTGAGTGTTGCCTGTATCCTATTCTGTCCGACATCCTGATATCCAACTAGAGATACAACAATCACCACAGTTATAACAATAAGCACCACTACAATGAGGGTGCCAATGATGCACTTCTGTTTGCGTGTTGATTTTTCGGACACCATGGTTTTTCCTGATCCGTTCCAAAGTACAAAAGGGAAAACACAGTCTCTTTCTGTTTTCTTTGTTTAACAATGTCTTTCTCACTTCTCTTCTCCCATGCAATTAATGTCAAAGTTCCTTTGATTGATACTAAACCTATTGAAGAGATGTAGTCAGCCCTACTCCTCACTGCATCATCTACTAGAAAGTCCCTAATTTTAAATCTTCTTAAACTGGGGTCTAAGTTATCTTCTTTCTAAGGCCTAATGCTTTCTTTGGTTATAATTCAAGCTTCATCGTTAATGATATTCGATCCAAGTATTTCGAGGACAAATTGCACAATCTCCACACGAAATTCTCCTAATTCTTGCGCGGTGAGCTGTCAGCCAAATGAAGGGAAGATAACCTGATTGAGGATCAGGAAACGCAATCCACTCAGCTTTGGAGGATTTGGAATTTGCAGAGTTAGCTTTCTAAAAGCTTCTACGCCTGGGACCAGCAACTGTATTTCAATCGAGAGGGTGTCCCCAACGTAGCTCACCGTACCAGCTCCCAACCTCCCGGACTTCGCTGGGCTCTGCATCTGCAGCCAGGTACGTCCACTCAGGAGCTGCGTATCTTCGAGACGCTATTCTTTCTCTTCTGGAACGTCTCAGACCATCCGGTCTTTCTTCAACGTCACTTTGATCTGATTCAGATGTTTCAGGAATCGGAGCGAGATCTTTCTCGGATGCGAGCTTTATATTCAGCCTTTCTTTTCTTGCTGGCCACTTTTCCGCTCTGGCATCTGCTCTCCTCTCTTCCTCTTGATCTGATCCTTCTGCAATAGACCGCTCACCTTGATCTGGTGCACAGTTCACTTCTGCAATATCCTCTATTTCAGGATCTGGGCTCAGTTCAGGAGCACTCAGCTCTCGTCTTTCGTGCTCACTTGGCTGTTCTGTTTCATCGGAAACTCTTACAGCTGGGTCTGTGCCTTCGTCGTTGTCTATGTCAGGTCCACACACGCTTCTCGGAACCAGGGGACTCTCTTCCTCCGCAGGAGCTTGAACTCGGCGAGTGTGGGAAGCGTGGATCCAATTCGGCAATCCTCCACACTTCACAGCGGTACTTGTGACCAATATCACCTGATATGGTCCTCGCCAGCGAGCATCAAGACAACTCTTCCTCACGTGCTTGCGAACTAGTACCCAATCACCTGGATTAAGATCATGCAGCAGGTCTCTCGAGGTGGATGCAGTCACAGCCTCGACCTGGTGGGATACAGAAGTAAGCAAGCACTCAAACAAAGGGGGCCCCTATATAAGCGGATAAAGGTAGGGGGATCATAGGGGAGACAACAGGACAATCAAACAAGGAAGGCCCCTACCTATTTATTTTACAATATGCATCACGTCATATGATATAGTGGTCTGAACAGTGCTGAAGAATAGAAGGAACAGAAGTATCACAAAATAAATTTATTATTTCAATGAAAATGAGAAGGTACACAAATGTAATGAAAAAAAATTAAATATATATATACAGTCCCACCACTCATTCAATCACATTCACACATACGAGCATACTATCATACCTCTTTCGTTCAGACTCACAACACTCATACAGTGACCAACGCAGTATGACAAAGCAACATAAACAGCAACGTAGCCCCCAGATTTCCTCGGAAATGTGGGTCAAAATATTTTAGAAGACGCCAATATGTTCAGTACATATCATAGGTATATACATTAAAACAATGATAAAAAGAGTAAGTTGGCAGATACAGTGGTTATCTAGAGGGGGGAAAAACAATGGTAGAACAAAACTCAAACAAGAGTAGGAGTGTCACAAACGCCGACGCGCGTTTCGGTGTGAAGACCGGATATGGCCAAACACCTTCCTCAGGGCGTGGGTAACAGAACAGTGGAGTGGTGGGAGAATTTCTATAGGTCAGGGGGACTTCCGATTAAACAGGCCAAAAGTGCAGTGCAGAGAAGCTCGACGTGGTTAACTGCACAAGCTGTAATGGAGTAAAGCCTGAACTGGAGTGGCGATAGGGGTCAAGCTGCAGAAAAGGTTATGCGATGAGGAGGACAGGCCGCCACTTAACGTGATTTGGGCGGACCCTGGGGTTCCAAGAGTAACAAACAGGATCTGCAAGCCGATGTTCAGTGGGCGGCAGCAGGACGCTGAAAATGGGAAGATGCTCGTCTGGCGAGGATACGAGAAGGCCAGATACGTGCTGGAAGGCCAAGTGTCCATCAACGATAAAAATGTATGCAGAGAAACACGAGTGCCCCTCACTCAGGATGCGGGATCGACTCAAATTTAGCTAATACAGGCGGCGACATGGTGGTCGTTCCTTGGTAGCTAGTAGGGGGCAGAGCAAACCAATACAGAAGTAACCACATCAGCCAGTCCCTTACAATAATCCAACACTAAATCATCAGTGATGTTTATCAATGCTGTAGCTGGCACCATAGGCAAACGCATAGCTCTTCTGGTCAAAATTTCGTGGGGAGAAAGCCCTGTTCTCCTATCAGGAGTGCTACGCAGACTCATAAGCACCAGGGGCAACGCATCTGGCCATTTCAATGAAGTTGACGAACACACTTTTGCCACTCTTGACTTGATGGTGCCATTAACCTGCTCTACAAGACCTGAAGCCTCCGGCCTGTAGCTACAATGTAGTCTTTGGTCAATGTTTAAAGCAGAGCACAACAACTTCATGATTTCACTGTGGAAATGAGTTCCTCTATCTGTCTCAACTGCTCTTGGAAATCCATATCTCGGGATCACCTCTCTCAACAACAATTTGGCAACTGTGAGACTGTCACATCGTCTAGTTGGATATGCTTCCACCCAACACGAAAAGATACACACCACCACCAAAACATATCTCAACCTATTGCACCTCGGCATCTCGATGAAATCTAACTGTATCCTATTAAAGGGACCTCCAGATCTGCCAGTGTGACTTAATGCAACCACAGTTCTCTTTCCAACATTCATTTGTTGACAAGTGACACACCTGTGGCATACCGTTTCAGCCCACACACGGAAGCGTGGGTTAAACCGTGTCTGCCTAAACACTCGCACCATAGCATCTCTTCCCAGATGGACTGCTCCATGAATTTGCCTTGCCATTGGGCTCAGTAGGCAATTGGGTAATACTGCTCTTTCATCTGTAGACACCCAAATGCCATCGTCTCTTTTTGTGCAACCTGCTCTGACCCATGAAACAGCTTCCTCTTCTGGGACTTCATCCTGCAACCGCTTCACTTCATCCCAAGTATCGGCTATAGCTAACATTATGCTGAGCTCGGTCTCTTCTGTGCTCTCGCCTACATATTCTCCATTGAAAATACAAGCATGTTCAGTGCAAAATCGTGCTACTTCATCGTTGTTGCCCTTTGTGACAAAATCTTCTCCCTTTCCATGAGCTGCACATTTAACGACTGCTATCTCTTTAGGTTTCTGTAAAGCTTCCAATAGTTGGCGCACATACTCGCCATTATGTATAGGTGACCCTGAGGACGTTAGAAACCCCCTCTGTGACCATAACTGCCCAAAGTCATGAACTACACCAAATCCGTATTGACTGTCTGTATACACAGTCACTCGAATATCAGCTGCAATGATACAGGCACGTGTCAAAGCGACAATTTCAGCCACCTGAGCAGAGAACACTCTATTTAAACAGGCAGCTTCCACCACTCCCATGATGGTGCACACAGCAAACGCTGCTCTCAAATACCCTTCATTGTCTCCTAAGCATGAACCATGAACAAAAAGGATCAAATCAGATTGGGTCAAAGGTTCATCGACAATGTCAGGTCTGGGTTTGGTAGATAGGTCAGTAACATCTAGGCAGTCATGCTCTTCACAATCCTCATCTCCTTCCTCTGCCGGAACAGGTAACAATGTAGCAGGGTTCAGAGTGGTACAACGTCTCAGGGTAACATTATCAGCGGTCAAGATAACCTGCTCATACTTGGTAAATCTGTTGTTGGTCAGATACTGTGTTTTCGTCCGAGTCATCAATAATTCTACTGAGTGGGGTACATAAACAATGAGCGGGTAACCCATCACTATGCTTTCACATCTTTCAATGCTGACACCGGTGCAGCAAAGGATTTCAGACATCCGGGCAACGCAGAAGCTACAGGATCTAATGTAGCTGAGAAATAGGCTACTGGTCTACGGGCACCCCCATGTGTCTGCACTAGGACTGCTAACGCACATCCCTCCTTTTCACAGCAAAAGAGCGAAAACGCTTTGTTATAATCCGGCATTCCGAGAGCTGGAGCTCGACAGATACTTTCCTTCAGCTCACGGAAGGCTTTCATGGACTCGTCATCCCATGGTACCGGATCGTTAACATCCTTTCGGGTCAGTTTCAACAGAGGCTTTGCTTGCAAGGAAAAATTTGGGATCCACTGTCGACAATAGCCGACCATTCCCAAAAACATGCGGACTTCTTTTTGTGTTTTCGGAGTTCCCATTTGCAAAATCGCCTCTATGCGATCTGGTGACACCCTTCGCTTTCCTTTCTCAATCTGGTGACCTAGGTACTGAACTTCAGACAAACAATACTGCAATTTGTTTGGAGACACTTTGGGGCCGATTCCGATCTCGGACGGAGGCGTACCCAACACCATTCGGTCGGGAAAAAAGCCATGCGAAAGCCTGTTTCCCGACCGATCCGTACAGCACACCGAACGAGCAAGTACGATGCGCACAACAGCAAAGAATCCGGCCGAGCCGTACTCACCCAAACCAGGTCCTGTTCCCCGACCGAGGCGAATCCGGAAACGCTGAATCGAGTCGCACGGAAGGGAAAATGCAGCTCCGTCCGGCCGAACGAGTACGATGCGCTTTCCGTACGCGCCGAACCCGTCGCTACGCACGGCACGTCAAAGCATCCGGGAGAGGCGCACATAAGCTCCGATTCGCGCCACAACACGATCCACGGCTCCGAGACGAACACGGCAGCGACGAGGACGACGCGAAGCGACGAGGACGAGGCGAAGCGACGAGCACGACGCGAAGCAACGAGAAGGACGAACGACACGAACCAACCATGAATCCCTTCGTCCCGATCATACCAATATTCTACATTTACTACCGGAACAGGCACGGACGCGTACGGCGCAGAAGGTAAGCCAGACACCAACCACAAAACACATACAACACGTACACGACACATCACACACACACAGAGGGATGCAGAATATACTTACAACAGCAACAGCAGCACCATAGGGGCGGGATGCCCATCACCAATGCCACATATGCACACAGGGGCCTGAATGCGCACCACCACCCCTACCCAGGGGGGGCTGGATGCCTACCACTACTACCACCCTTAGCCAGGGGGGGCAGGATGCCTACCACTACTACCACCCTTAGCCAGGGGGCAGGATGCCTACCACTACTACCACCCTCACCCAGGGGGCAGGATGCCTACCACTACTACCACCCTTAGCCAGGGGGGCAGGATGCCTACCACTACTACCACCCTCACCCAGGGGGGCAGGATGCCTACCACTACTACCACCCTCACCCAGGGGGGCTGGATGCCTACCACTACTACCACCCTTAGCCAGGGGGCAGGATGCCTACCACTACTACCACCCTCACCCAGGGGGGCAGGATGCCTACCACCACTACCACCCTTACCCAGGGGGGCAGGATGCCTACCACTACTACCACCCTTACCCAGGGGGGCAGGATGCCTACCACTACTACCACCCTCACCCAGGGGGGCTGGATGCCTACCACTACTACCACCCTTAGCCAGGGGGCAGGATGCCTACCACTACTACCACCCTCACCCAGGGGGGCAGGATGCCTACCACTACTACCACCCTTGCCCAGGGGGCAGGATGCCTACCACTACTACCACCCTCACCCAGGGGGCTGGATGCCTACCACTACTACCACCCTTAGCCAGGGGGCAGGATGCCTACCACTACTACCACCCTTAGCCAGGGGGGCAGGATGCCTACCACTACTACCACCCTCACCCAGGGGGGCAGGATGCCTACCACTACTACCACCCTTAGCCAGGGGGGCAGGATGCCTACCACTACTACCACCCTTAGCCAGGGGGCAGGATGCCTACCACTACTACCACCCTTAGCCAGGGGGGCAGGATGCCTACCACTACTACCACCCTCACCCAGGGGGGCTGGATGCCTACCACTACTACCACCCTTAGCCAGGGGGGCAGGATGCCTACCACTACTACCACCCTTAGCCAGGGGGGCAGGATGCCTACCACTACTACCACCCTCACCCAGGGGGCAGGATGCCTACCACTACTACCACCCTTAGCCAGGGGGCAGGATGCCTACCACTACTACCACCCTCACCCAGGGGAGCAGGATGCCTACCACTACTACCACCCTCACCCAGGGGGGCTGGATGCCTACCGCTACTACCACCCTCAGCCAGGGGGCAGGATGCCTACCACTACTACCACCCTCACCCAGGGGGCAGGATGCCTACCACCACTACCACCCTTACCCAGGGGGGCAGGATGCCTACCACTACTACCACCCTCACCCAGGGGGGCTGGATGCCTACCACTACTACCACCCTTAGCCAGGGGGCAGGATGCCTACCACTACTACCACCCTCACCCAGGGGGGCAGGATGCCTACCACTACTACCACCCTTAGCCAGGGGGGCAGGATGCCTACCACTACTACCACCCTTACCCAGGGGGGCAGGATGCCTACCACTACTACCACCCCCACTCATAGGATGGACAATGCATGACACAACCAGCACACCACAACCTAGGGAATGCAAGAAGAAGACATTCCCCCAACACCATGACAAGCGTGTGTAGACTGTGTCAAATGCCTACAACACCGAACATGACTTTGAACATACAATGTGACCCCCTAGCACATGTGCCACACATTTATGTGTGTGGCACCCACAATGCAAGCAGGCCATGACCATTGTGGCAATGGGGTCCAAACCCCCATCATCACAGTGACCAAAATGTAAGTGTGGGGTCCATAGCTGAAGCACATTTTGAACATTGTGGCAATGGGGTCTAAACCCCCATCACCACAGTGACCAAAAGGTAAGTGTGGGGTCCATAGCTGAAGCACATATTGAACATTGTTGCAATGGGGTCCAAACCCCCTTCATCACAGTGACCAAAATGTAAGTGTGGGGTCCATAGCTGAAGCACATTTTGAACATTGTGGCAATGGGGTCCAAACCCCCATCATCACAGTGACCAAAAGGTAAGTGTGGGGTCCATAGCTGAAGCACATTTTGAACATTGTGGCAATGGGGTCCAAACCCCCATCATCACAGTGACCAAAAGGTAAGTGTGGGGTCCATAGCTGAAGCACATTTTGAACATTGTGGCAATGGGGTCCAAACCCCCATCATCACAGTGACCAAAATGTAAGTGTGGGGTCCATAGCTGAAGCACACTTTGAACAATGTGGCAATGGGGTCCAAACCCCCATCATCACAGTGACCAAAAGGTAAGTGTGGGGTCCATAGCTGAAGCACATTTTGAACATTGTGGCAATGGGGTCCAAACCCCCATCATCACAGTGACCAAAAGGTAAGTGTGGGGTCCATAGCTGAAGCACATTTTGAACATTGTGGCAATGGGGTCCAAACCCCCATCATCACAGTGACCAAAAGGTAAGTGTGGGGTCCATAGCTGAAGCACATTTTGAACATTGTGGCAATGGGGTCCAAACCCCATCATCACAGTGACCAAAATGTAAGTGTGTGGTCCATAGCTGAAGCACACTTTGAACAATGTGGCAATGGGGTCCAAACCCCCATCATCACAGTGACCAAAAGGTAAGTGTGGGGTCCATAGCTGAAGCACATTTTGAACATTGTGGCAATGGGGTCCAAACCCCCATCATCACAGTGACCAAAAGGTAAGTGTGGGGTCCATAGCTGAAGCACATTTTGAACATTGTGGCAATGGGGTCCAAACCCCCATCATCACAGTGACCAAAAGGTAAGTGTGGGGTCCATAGCTGAAGCACATTTTGAACATTGTGGCAATGGGGTCCAAACCCCCATCATCACAGTGACCAAAATGTAAGTGTGGGGTCCATAGCTGAAGCACATTTCGAACATTGTGGCAATGGGGTCCAAACCCCCATCATCACAGTGACCAAAAGGTAAGTGTTGACAAAGAAAGAGGTGCAACTGCCAAACTGCATGGATGATTCCTGGTCACAGAACAACAAACACATCAGTGGCAAAGTAGTGTATGTGTCCCATTGCAACATAAATTGGGGGAGCCAAATCCTGCAGTGCAAATAAGACATAACTTTGGCCATGTGCAGACAAACAACACCCATGGGGGCTGACACCGTCAACAATCATCAATGACACAATGACAGAAGTGACCATCAGAATGCAGACCCACATATTTGAAGCAATGGGCACACACATGCAGATACCCTGTGGAGACTGCAGATGTGAGGTGAACAGATACCATACCATGGCAGCAATGGGACACACAAACCATGATCATTGTGCTGACCGATGACCTAGGAGTCCCAGGGACAGCAGGGGAAACCCACCAAACTACATACAGCCAATGGCACACCCAAGATATGCCAATGCAGTGGTGCAGATGCACAAACACAAACAGGCAGACCCACACTGCACATCATACACAACAGGTGAGGGGGGTGCCAGTGTCCCCAGGCAACCACACAACACATGAGGAGACCTGAATACCAATCATACAGATGTGCATACAGTGCCACACAAAGGTAACTCATGGATCCAAATCCCCTATGTGGGAAAGCAGGCATTGTCAGATGAGAGGGAGCACAAATCACACATGTCACACAGGCACGTAGGGACAGCAACTGACACAGCATGACACAGACACACCACAGCACCACCCCCAGGGCCCCCACAATGTGGTGACCCTGGGCTGCATTACAATCCCACTGTGATGACAAAGCTAAATGTGGTTCACACTGTGAACCACAGTCATGTGTACTGAGCAACTAACTACCATCACACCTACACAAGCACAAATCAAACAGCATGGCCAGTAAGCCAAGGCCAACATGGAGGCAGGGGCCTAGCCGGGCAACAACTCTCATCTGCACACACTCAACACCACACCCCTCGACCTCCAACAATGTGCAGCAGTGAAGCACACATGCACTGGTGACATTGCACATGCACCCATGACTATTCCAGGGTGGTGGGTGGGAACCAAGGTGCAGAAACACATCACACATGGACACTCAACAAGACTCCTGAATGTCTGACACACTGCACACTACGCTGTACATGGACATGACGGCAATACCACACCAACCAATGGGATCCCAGCCACAGTCACACACCAATGAAGAAGCCAAGGTCACCCACAAAGAACACACATAGACAACAACCAACATTGCAGCCCGGACCCTGAGGAGTGCCAGCAGTCACACACACAACGTGTCACAATCACTGAAAGATAACACAAACTGGAAATCACATGACAGGGGCAAACAACAAGTGCCAAGGGGAAACCTGACTGTGACCCATCTGCGTCTGCACACAAACTCAGCCCTGACAGCAAGCACACCTATGGGTGACACCCTGATGACCAGTAATGTGCCATGCACCCACATCACAGAGAACCCAGGGAGTAGACTTTGGGGGAACATAGCTCAACTCAGCTAGCATCACAAACAGGTACAACACTAGGGATCACAGCATGCACAGCTAAACGGAAGTGAACACACAGACATGCACATACAACACACACCTTGGGCGCAGGCAATGTCACAGGAGTACACACTGCCATGAGGGGACTCCACTCCTGTGTGAGGAAAGCTGTGCCATATGTTGCCTCAGTAGAGCCCCACCATGTCAGCTGAGCACTTGGTCACACAATCAACAATTAGCACCAAATGAGGGCTCCCGTCACATCAGCCTGGTCATGGAAGTGCCAACGGAATCATCAGCACAGATCCAACACACTTGTATAGCAATGTTGCACTGACAACACAGATGAGTCCTTCCCCATTGATGCCCAAACCTGCATGTCCAGTGGAGATGGCCACACGGTCAGGGAAGTAGATGAATTGAACAATGGCAGGCACAACAGATGTGTAGGGGTGGAAGCCACAGATGTGAAATAGCCAATCTAAGTAGGAAATCCCATTGCCAAATACTGAACACATGACACTCTCAGATGCTGCTATGGATGACATGGATACACCACAGGATAGGACACATTCCCCCTGGACCACATGGGTTCCTGCACAGTAACACTTCATTATCATGAGACCAAATATCACCATCACTGCAGCAAGGGCATGGTTAGCATCATCAACATCATGTACATCAGAAGCAAAAGCACTAGAGAACAGAAAGTTGCTTTATTCAGCATATGTGGCATTAAAAGTAGAAGTCCGGTAGAACATAAACAAAGGCCAATGGCCAGTCCATCAACAAAGTCACAAGTGGGTGACAGTGGCAGATGCCACCCTACACATGCCTGCACAAAACCAGGGACAATCCACTAGGAGGGGCAACCGGGGGTAGGCCAGGCACCGCAGGGACAGGATCAGGGCTCACCAGGAGGAAGCAGGGAAGGGGTGGTGGGTGCTGGAGAGCCACTGACAACTGCAGTGGAGGTGTCTGACATGGTGTGTGCCGGCACAACTGGGGGCATGGCTCAGATGTTGTGGGTGCCGGCACGACTGCAGTGGACCCTGCAGATGGAGTGGACAGGTCCGCCACTGCAGTGCCCAAGTCAGACAGGGTGGTAGTGGACTCCACTGCAGTGCCTACTACCAGGGGAGGAGAATGGGGAACAGGCAAGGTGGGCTGGACAGAGGGGGAGGACACCCTCACCACATCAGTGGCACAGACAAGCGCAGCGGGGGTTTGGTGCCGGGAGAGCAAGTGGCAGGGGAGAAGGCCGGAGCCTCTTGGGGATGGTATATCTGTGGGTGGGGGAACCTGGGGCAGGGTGTGGTGGGGGCACCTGTGGAGTGGGGGCCTGAGGGATGGAGGAAGGAGACCTGGTGCTTGAGCTGCAGGGCGGCGGCGGGGTCTTGCTCTTAGCACTCCGGGGGACTTGCGGGTGGGGGCCTCAGTCTGTCTGCGCCTGGGGAGGGTGTCCGGGGGCGAGGGGCACTCTGCTCCGTGTGGGGGCTTCCTCTTCCCCCTGGATGCTGGGGCAGCTGGATCGGAGGGGAAGAGGCCGAGGTCACTGAGGAAGAGGCGCTGGGTCTTTGGGGTTGCAGGTGAGGCAAGGGAGGGTGCTTTGGAGGGAGAGGCAACTGAGGACTGCGCAGTGCCCGTGGATGCGTGTGTGTGTACCAGGGCCCCATCCCCTGTGAGTCTGGTTTCAGTCCCCTGACTGTGCATGCGTGTGCGTTTAGTTTGTGGCGTGTGTGTCTGTGTGCTGGACGTGTGTGTGCTGGTGTGTGCCTGTGCCGGTGTGTGTGTGCTTGGGACGGGTAAGGTGCTGGGGAGTGTGGATGGAGCAGAGGCAGGAGGGGTGAGGGACTGTCTGAGGAGGGACACTGCTGCCGTCAGGGAGGAGTCCATGGACCTGTTGCCCCTCTGTAGGTCAGACATGCCCGATGAGATGCCCTCCATGAACGACACCAGCTGAGTCAACAGTGCGGTGTGCGCATGGAGGACACTCAGCATGGCTGTCTGCCCTACATGGAGCTGGCGAAGGAGGTACACAGACTCCTCACTCAGGGCAGCAGGGGACACAGGGGCAGGGGTGCGGTGCCTGGGCCAAAGGAGACACGCTCCCGAACATGGGAGCCTCCACGGACCTGGGGCATGGGAGCCGATGTGAGGGCGGTGGTGGTGCTGGTGGTGGCGGGGACAGCAACACTAGCTGGGGTGTGGTGGCTGCTGACACCCGCCTCCACAAGGGAGTCATCCTCCGAGTTGCTCTGGTCCTCAGCTGAGGTGGATGGTGCTGAGGACTCCTCGGTGTGGCTCCCCTCGCCCTCCGTGCCACTGGGTCCCTCCGACCACTCCTTGGCTGCTGACCCAGTCTGGCTCTCTGGCTCCTCCTGGTCCGTGGAGCTGTCCCCTTCCGTGGCCGTGGATGTATCTGCAAACAATGGGGAAACAGACAGACATCAGTCACCTGCACCAAACGCACAAACCACTGTGAGCACAGCACATTACAGAGCAAGCCCTGGCATCATTAGTTGTACATTGCTAAAAGTGCCCTAACTGAACAGGAGAAGCCAATTGTCAGTCTGATGCCAAGCATGGCACTCACATCCCACATGGCCTTGCACCCATCTTCCTGGTGTCTGTTGGATTGCAACACCCCAGTGTGGACACATGCACCAAGTACACAGTAGTTGGACAGTGCAGAGGACACGGTGTGGCATGTGGACATGCACACATCACAGCTCTTGCCACTGAGTCAGTACAGGTTTCCGGATGAAAGGGATGCCCAGAGTCAAATGGGAAATGCATGTGATGCATACCAGCGACAGACACCATAATGCACCCATGTCCTGATAGCCATCGCCACAATGGTGTGCATGTAGCACATGTCACTCCCCTGCAGGACCACCAATAAGTTGACACATGCCATGGCAGAGGCATGACTGCTAAGTCATACATCACTGTCTCAGTGATGTATGACTTGGCAGCCAGTCAACAACACTATGCACTGTGTCACAATAGTAGGTCATGGGGAATCAAGTCCTGGAGCTGCACAAGTGCACATGTACATCCCCCACACAACACATCATCTTAACCCTCATCTGTCCAGGTCATACCTATTGGACATATGGGAGACCTGTGACACTACCCTCTGAACCTGAGCCCCTCACAATTTGCTGTGAATGGCGAACAGCTGCCTGAACTTCACATTCGCATACCCCAGTCTGCACGCGGAGCTGATCAAACACCTATGTGACACACAAGTATCATCTCCTATGGTCACATCTCCAGGGGCATGCTGAGCCCCTACCAAGAAACACCCCAGCAGTCCTGGCAACTAATCCACAGCACACTGACACAGAGGCAGACACCTGAGGGGTCAAATCACTGTGCACAATGTGTCAGCTGATACACGGGAGTGGGAGTACAGAGTGCATTGCATGGCCTGGAGTAGGCATGACTGTCCTGCTCCACATGAATGAGGGATGTGCCCTGGACAGTGGATAGCTGGCTATGTATGTGTGACACACGTAATCTGCACACTCCTGGGGCCCAAACATTGTTCCCACCCGCTGCATGGGCGTGTGCCACATACCCCAGGCACATGTGGTGGCTCAGCTCAGCAAGTGGACCGCATATCAAAGCAACACGCAGATCACATGTCCAAACACAGGCGTTGTGTGAACAATGGACCCACCCATGATGCCCACAACAGAGTTAGGGAAACAGATGCTGTCCCCCACCTTTAGTGAAGCAAACTGCAAGGACACAGTCCCAAGTGACACAATTCCCTGAATGTAAGGGCCACACCTGGGTATCAGATGAGCAGTGGGCAGTGCACAATAGAGGGACATGGCTCCTGGACAACATGACTGCTGCACTGTGGCAGTTGAACCAGGCCAGAGGAGGGCACAAAGCATGTAATACAGAGTTCACAGTGCAGTCTTTGACTCACCCCCTCCTTGCTGCTGTCTGGCCTTCAGCTGCCCATCCAGGTCTGGAAATACCACTGCCAGGATCTGGAGCATGTGGGGGGTCAGGGTCCGTGTTCCGCCCCTCCTGCGAGGAGGCGACAGCTTCAGCTGGACCCGTGCAATCCTCCGGGTCCAGCCCCGAAGGTCCTGCCACCTCTTCTGGCAGTTGCGGATCCGGCGCTTGTGGACCCCCACGGACCGGACGGCCCGGACGATGTCCTTCCAGATCTCCTGCTTCCGATGGGCATTAACCTGTCAGGATGACAAAGTGAAAAGGCCATTACCACACATGCAACATATCCGTGCATGACACAGTTGTATATACATGTCTCAATCACAGGGGCACATGATGTACACAGGGAGTGCAAAGCTGCCCATGGACAGTTTGCCAGACGTCACTACATGGTATCATTGCATGGGAAGTAAAACCATGTTCAAATGCACTGTCACTGCACCATACCTGTCCAGTGCAAGTCACTACACACTATGGGGGTGACAACTACTCAGTGAGCCTGCTAGCCAGTGGCGTGCAGACTTCCAGCCTTGCTAGTCACACAAAATGCACATTCAGAAAGGCAGTGCACAGAACACTCACCTGCTCCCCTGGTGTCCCATACAGCTTGCTGTACTGTGGAAGTAGGCTGTCCAGCAGGGCCTGGTTCTCTTCAAGGCTGAAGGCTGGGGCTCTCTCCACAGTACGTGCCATTGAAGGGTCCAGAGGGGCAGAGACAGCAGCAGTGCAGTGGCAGATGTCGTCCTGGAGCATGTAGTGCAGGCAAGTGAGCTCCCAGGGGAACAGCCAGCAATATATATGTGCTGGAGAGGCAGATACTGTCCCTTGTGTCCAGAGTGATAGGTCCAAGTCGTTTGCATCTTCTGAATCTGGCCAATCCATGGAATAGCAGCACCACAACACGCCCACAGCATCCTTCAAATCTTCAACTTCATGACATACATGATTTTGCAACATTGTTGTGGGTGACCAACTGATTTTCCAGCAACCGACTCGTTCGAAATTCGAAAACGCGTCCGTTGCCAGGCAAGCCCATTGTCAATGGGTGCGCACCGATCGGTCCATTGCAGTACAACGCGCACAGGGGTACAACGCGTACCCGCACACATTGAATGCAATGGGCCGGCCGGAGGCACCGATCGGTCCATTGCAGTACAACGCGCACAGGGGTACAACGCGTACCCGCACACATTGAATGCAATGGGCCGGCCGGAGGCACCGATCGGTCCATTGCAGTACAACGCGCACAGGGGTACAACGCGTACCCGCACACATTGAATGCAATGGGCCGGCCGGAGGCACCGATCGGTCCATTGCAGTACAACGCGCACAGGGGTACAACGCGTACCCGCACACATTGAATGCAATGGGCCGGCCGGAGGCACCGATCGGTCCATTGCAGTTCAACGCGCACAGGGGTACAACGCTGCACCGCACACATTGAATGCAATGGGCCGGCCGGAGGCACCGATCGGTCCATTGCAGTACAACGCGCACAGGGGTACAACGCGTGCACCGCACACATTGAATGCAATGGGCCGGCCGGAGGCACCGATCGGTCCATTGCAGTACAACGCGCACAGGGGTACAACGCGTACCCGCACACATTAAATGCAATGGGCCGGCCGGAGGCACCGATCGGTCCATTGCAGTTCAACGCGCACAGGGGTACAACGCGTACCCGCACACATTGAATGCAATGGGCCGGCCGGAGGCACCGATCGGTCCATTGCAGTTCAACGCGCACAGGGGTACAACGCGTACCCGCACACATTGAATGCAATGGGCCGGCCGGAGGCACCGATCGGTCCATTGCAGTACAACGCGCACAGGGGTACAACGCGTACCCGCACACATTGAATGCAATGGGCCGGCCGGAGGCACCGATCGGTCCATTGCAGTACAACGCGCACAGGGGTACAACGCGTACCCGCACACATTGAATGCAATGGGCCGGCCGGAGGCACCGATCGGTCCATTGCAGTACAACGCGCACAGGGGTACAACGCGTACCCGCACACATTGAATGCAATGGGCCGGCCGGAGGCACCGATCGGTCCATTGCAGTTCAACGCGCACAGGGCTACAACGCGTACCCGCACACATTGAATGCAATGGGCCGGCCGGAGGCACCGATCGGTCCATTGCAGTACAACGCATCACTGTACATGTGACTGGCATATGTCAGCATGCCTGTCTCAGATGGACATATGCCAGCCACAGATGGCTCCCAGGGAGTGAGGGGCACACCTACATCACGACAGCCTGTCCAAACTTTATCATAAGGCATGTAAGGCTGCATTTCCTATTGTGTGTATGTTGGTGTACATGTTGTCCTGTGGGTGTCACCTGTGGGCAGCCACCCCCAGGCTGTGCACGTGTTCATGGGGACAGGATCCTGGGTGTTACGTGTACATGACCACTGTGATGTGCAACTGTTCATATCTGTGCATGTGCCATGGTCACATTTCACGGTGGTGTATGTGTATGTCATGTCACATACCCCGTGAGTCCCATGTGGGATGGTATGTTTGAGCCAGGGTGTCCCAGTGGCACAATAGTGATGGTCCTCCACAGTCTTTGTGCATGTAGTGTTTACAATGTCTCTGATTACATGTGCACAATGGGAGACAGTCTCCACATCCACGTTGTGTGTGCATGGACTTTGATGTTGTGTGTGTGTGTGTCACAGACGTCCATGTCTGTCCTGCCGTGGCAAGTGGGGCCACTACCTGTGGGGGTCATGGTTGTTTTGCTGTGGTGTATACATGATACTCCATGTAATGCCAGTGTCCATGTGGCAATACAGGGTCCCTGGGAATGTACCTGTCGTTGAGCTGTGGTGCCTGGGGCACATCTGTCCTCACATGTCACTGTGGGGGTTATTGTGACACGGCAGCAGGAGATGGGAACTGTGACACGGCCTCATGATATCCAATGGGCCAACCTGGGACTAATTGATGCCACCTGTTGGACCGTGTTGACAGATGTTGGCCATGTATGTACCATACATGTCCTTCCGGAACTGCACACTTCATGTAGTTGTGCCTCATAATGATGTATGTTGGGATCTTGAGTGTTCTCAATGCCGCATATGTGGGGTGACTGACAATCTTGCTTACTTCTCCTCTGCACTGCAGGGCTCCTGCTGTCCATCGACCATTCCCAGACCTGGCAACGATGGTGGAACGGGACAGCATCCGACGGTACCGCTTCACCAGGCAGCTGATTGAGGATTTGGCAGTGCAGTTGTCCCCACATTTGCAGCCTGGCCGGCCGTATCCTACAGCGCTGACCCCCAAGGTGAAGGTGATGGCAGCCCTACACTTCTTTGCCACCAGTACCTTCCAACATACTGTGGTGACTGCTGGTGGGATGTCACAGACCATGTTGAGCCGTGTGCTCCGCGATGTTTTGGCGGCAATGTTGCTCTTCCTGAACCGGTACATCTATTTCCCTAGACTGCGACGACTCACTGACGTGAAGAGTGACTTTTATGCCCTGGGGAGGATGCCGCATGTCATTGGCTCCATTGATGGGACACATGTGGCTTTGGTACCACCACAGGCCCAGGAGCAGGCCTACAGGAACCGCAAGCACTACCACGCGGTCAATGCACTGGTGGTGTGTCTTGCAGACATGACCATCACACACGTGTGTGCCCGTTTCCCTGGTTCAGCACACGATGCCTTTGTGATGAGGAGTAGTCGCATCCCCAGGATGATGGCACAGATGCAGAACCAGCGTGCCTGGCTTGTCGGTGTGTACTGACTTTGTGCCATTGTGTGTGATCTGGTCTGTAGTATTCCGCCCACTTTTCCAAGTCAGCTAATGTGCACTTGTCTGTCCGTAGGTGACTCGGGATACCCCAACATGCCGTGGTTGCTGACACCCCTCAGGAACCCTGTGACACCAGCCCAGATGCGCTACAATGAGGCACATGGTCGGACCAGGAGAGTGATTGAGCGGACCTTTGGTCTCCTGAAGAGCCGCTTCCGCTGCCTGGACAAGACCGGAGGGTCCCTCCCATATGCCCCTGCGAAAGTGTGCAAGATTATCATCGTCTGCTGCATGCTCCACAACCTGGCAGTGCGGAAGGAGTTGCCTCTCATCCAGGATGACAATGACCAACATCCGCCACCTGTGGAGGATCCTGGCCTGGACCACGATGCCAGTGACGATGATGATGATGATGGTGATGTCCGCACACAGCTCATCACCAACTTCTTTAGCTGAATGTGAGTATCCTGAGGTGTCATGTCAATGATGTGAGTTGGCATGATGTGTGGGTGGTGCTCTGGTGCTGTTGGAGTGTGTCCATGGGCTACTTGACTGGATGTGTGTTGCCATGTGTGCTAACAGGTGGGCTGTACTCCCCAACAGTGTTGACATGCTAACTTGGTTCTGGGTGGGTATCTTGTAACATGTATTGTGCATGAGTTTTGCTGTTCTGTCCTGTACTCCATTGCTTTTGACTGTGTGTCATTTCTGTCCTTCACAGGGTACTTTCAGATTCGTTTGGTCAACTGTGTCCACCGACGACGTGATTGCACATCCAGGCTGGTAGCTGTTGTGTCCCTACAGGTGATGTGCGCCACACCCATGGACTTCCTTCCGTCTACAGTTGTTGACTGTGTGCCCGCCCGCTGCCAGGTGGGATTACCTTGCATCTGTAGTGGTTACGACATGTTGCAACTGTGTAATAAACCTGTGCTTCACTTTGTGATGTGCGTTGTCTGTGGTCACACATTTGACTGCCATTTGCTTACTGCACCTATGGGCTACTTGACTACAACTGGGAATGGGTGTGGTGTCTGTGCATTGCACCGTCTTCCCTGGCAACATCAGTGTAGGCAATGAGTCAGATGGCCTAGGTGTGTATGTGTTGTGTAGCCCTGGTGGTGTGTCTCCCTCATGTGTGTCACGTTGCCTGTACTCACATGCCTGTGTTGTCCTTGCTGTTGCAGTTCGCATACACAGTGTAATTTTGCAGTTCATCATCCCCATAACAGCACCCACGTTGGAATCACGACAGAGGCAAGTATGGTGTATTAGTGTGTTTATTGTGATACATTTGTGTTAATAGTGCATAGGATGGGTAGTGCTGTACATAAATCTTGCAATCCGAAGTTCCTAGGTGAATTGAAAGTCCTGGTAGACAGGATCCCCAGTATCGGGGCCACAGTTGTCTGACACATTGGTCCAACTTGTACTCCCCATGCAATGTGTGGGAGTAGTGTTGCCGTCAACAGGGTGAACAGTCTGTGCACAAAGGCGAACATCCAGAACAGGTTCAGGCTTCCTGGGAGTTGCGCTTGGCCATCGGCCTCTCACTTTTCCCTCCTCGGACGACCCCTCTTCTTGGGGGGCCCTCAAGTACAGGCTGCTGCGGTGCAGGGGACTCTCCGCCAGAGTCCTCCTCCTCCCTGTGGCAGTTGCAGTTTGTAAGGCACCAGATGTTGTTGGCACACAGGGAGGTGTGGACTGGTTGCTGTTCATCTGGCGGAGGCATTGTAAAATGTCCCTGTGCACCGCCGTCATCTCATGCAGTGCATCCCACTTGGACTCCACGCGGGACATGTGTGAGTCCACGCGGGACATGTGTGACTCCACGTGGGACATGTGGGAGTCCAAGCGGGCATGATGGGCAGCCTGCTGCTGTTTCATGTCTCTGAGGAGCCCCACTACCTGGCTGAGCTCTCCGGTGCTGGACTGGTACGCATCAGCTATGCGTACCAGTTGTGGGTCATCATGCACACCAGCAACGTCTGCAAGCAGCGACCTCTGTCTCCCACCCCTCCCACCACCCCTGCTGACATGTGCAGTGTGTGCAGTGGCACGCACAGATAACCCTGGTCCACCTTGGGGGTTGGTGGTGGTGGTGGTGTCCATGGCCCCAGGTTGGTCCAGGGTCCCTGTGCTGGTGTTGCTCCTTGTTCTGTCCATGTCGGCAGGGATGGTATTCGTGGTGACAGTCGTTGGAGGGGTGGGTGCAGGGGGTGCAGCTGGTGGTCCTGCTGGTGCTGCAGCTGGTGGTCCTGCTGGTGCTGCATGTTGACTTGCACCGGATGTGCCAGGTTGGTCTTCATCGTCCGAGGAGGACAGAGGCTGTACGACGCCAGTGAGCTCCGCATCCTCTTGAGCCTGGGACTGGGACTCCTCAGCGTCTGCTGCTGTGTCCCCATCATCACCTGTTTTTGGGAGACACAAACAATGTATGTTATGTTTCTGCAGGCATCAATGGTTGACACACATGACAGTTGTGACTGTGCCTCTGGGTGTGGGCCTGTACATTGCATTGTCCTAAGTCGTCACAGTCAGGGGTTGATATTGGTGTGGCACATTGTCCTGCATTATTTGGGCATTTCTATGTATTTTCTGGGGTGTGAACATGGTCTGCATTGGTTGTGTTTGGTTGACAGCCGGACCTCCTTCCCACCCACCCAGCCAGTCAGTTATCCCACCATGGAACGTGCTTGCGTTGCAGGGAGTGTAAGTTGTCTCTCAGGATGTCACTCAGTGGTGTACTGCTGTTTGTTGGTGCACATTTGCCAGCAGGGCCTTGTGCTCCCCACAGCAGTAGCCAGTGTCAGCCATCTTGTGAGTCCTTCTCCACTCCCTGTGATGTGAGCATGGTTCAGGGTGGTGTTGATGGGACAGTTGTGGGGGTGAGCTATGTCTGTGACTACGACTCCCATCATGCCATTGCCTCCTCCCCCCTTCCCAGCATGCCCATGCTTCATTCCTTTTGACTCTGCTTCCCTGTGGGGTGGGCTGGCTGTGCTGACAGGATGGCTGGGAGTGTTGTCCTGGCAGTTGTTTGGCTAGAAGTCCCAAGAGTGTCCCTGTGCTTCACACAACATAACCCAGGGTGGTGGTTCTTTGTGGGATCTTGTGTTAGGATGGGGGGCATTGCATTCTACCAGGTGGGTTCTGTGGAGTTTGTGTTGGGGTGTGTGTGAGGGGAGGTGCTTGTGACTATGGTCAGTGTTGCAAGTCCTCCTTCCCACCCAGCTAGCCAGATATCCCACCATGGAACGTGCTTGCATTGCAGGGAGTGTAAGTTGTCTCTCAGGATGTCAGTCAGTGGTGTCCTGCTGTTTGTTAGTGCACAGTTGCCAGCAGGGCCTTGTGCTCCCCACAGCAGTAGCCAGTGTCAGCCATCTTGTGAGTCCTCTCCACTTCCTGTGATGTGAGCATGGTTCAGGGTGGTGTTGATGGGACAGTTGTGGGGGTGAGCTATGTGTGTGACTACGACTCCCATCATGCTATTGCCTCCACCCCACTTCCCAGCATTCCCATACTTACTTGCTTTTGTGGGGAGTTCAGTGTGTGTGGGTGTGAGAGCAATGGCAAGATGGCTGACAGTGGTGTCCTGCTGTTGGTTGGTGTGCAGTACCCAGCATGCCCTTGTGCTCCCCACGACACAGCAACAGTGTCAGACATCTTTGATGGGCCTTTCCACTCTCTGTGGGATGTGCATGCGTGAATGTGAGCTTGCTGGGCCATGTGGTGGGGGATGTAGAGCTGTGACTACGACTCCCATCATGCTATTGCCTCCTCCCCCTTCCCAGCATGCCCATGCTTCCTTCCTTTGACTCTGCTTCCCTGTGGGGTGGGCTGGCTGTGCTGACAGGATGGCTGGGAGTGTTGTCCTGGCAGTTGTTTGGCTAGAGGTCCCAAGAGTGTCCCTGTGCTTCACACAACATAACCCAGGGTGGTGGTTCTTTGTGGGATCTTGTGTTAGGATGGGGGCATTGCATTCTACCAGGTGGGTTCTGTGGAGTTTGTGTTGGGGTGTGTGTGAGGGGAGGTGCTTGTGACTATGGTCAGTGCTGGAAGTCCTCCTTCCCACCCAGCTAGCCAGATATCCCACCATGGAACGTGCTTGCATTGCAGGGAGTGTAAGTTGTCTCTCAGGATGTCAGTCAGTGGTGTCCTGCTGTTTGTTGGTGCACAGTTGCCAGCAAGGCCTTGTGCTCCCCACAGCAGTAGCCAGTGTCAGCCATCTTGTGAGTCCTTCTCCACTTCCTGTGATGTGAGCATGGTTCAGGGTGGTGTTGATGGGACAGTTGTGGGGGTGAGCAATGTGTGTGACTACGACTCCCATCATGCTATTGCCTCCACCCCACTTCCCAGCATTCCCATACTTACTTGCTTTTGTGGGGAGTTCAGTGTGTGTGGGTGTGAGAGCAATGGCAAGATGGCTGACAGTGGTGTCCTGCTGTTGGTTGGTGTGCAGTACCCAGCATGCCCTTGTGCTCCCACGACACAGCAACAGTGTCAGACATCTTTGATGGGCCTTTCCACTCTCTGTGGGATGTGCATGCGTGAATGTGAGCTTGCTGGGCCATGTGGTGGGGGATGTAGAGCTGTGACTACGACTCCCATCATGCTATTGCCTCCTCCCCCCTTCCCAGCATGCCCATGCTTCATTCCTTTTGACTATGCTTCCCTGTGGGGTGGGCTGGCTGTGCTGACAGGATGGCTGGGAGTGTTGTCCTGGCAGTTGTTTGGCTAGAGGTCCCAAGAGTGTCCCTGTGCTTCACACAACATAACCCAGGGTGGTGGTTCTTTGTGGGATCTTGTGTTAGGATGGGGGCATTGCATTCTACCAGGTGGGTTCTGTGGAGTTTGTGTTGGGGTGTGTGTGAGGGAGGTGCTTGTGACTATGGTCAGTGCTGCAAGTCCCCTTCCCACCCACCCAGCCAGCCAGTTATCCCACCATGGAACGTGCTTGCATTGCAGGGAGTGTAAGTTGTCTCTCAGGATGTCAGTCAGTGGTGTCCTGCTGTTTGTTGGTGCACAGTTGGCAGCAGGGCCTTGTGCTCCCACAGCAGTAGCCAGTGTCAGCCATCTTGTGAGTCCTTCTCCACTCCCTGTGATGTGAGCATGGTTCAGGGTGGTGTTGATGGGACAGTTGTGGGGGGGCAATATGTGTGACTGCGACTCCCATGATGCTATTGGCTACACTGACTTGGCCAGCATACACAGAATTCCTTCCTTTGAGTGGTCTTCACTGTGTGTTGGTGTTGTTGTGGTGGCTACATGTGTTTGTTAGTTCTATTTGTGCCACTGCCTAGCTGTAGTTGTAGTTGTGTTTGTACATGTGTTGGCACAGTTGGATGTGACTTTTTTGATGGCATGTGTTGTGTTTATCTGACTGACATACACATTTTGGGATGATTCTGTTCTGGTTGCTGTGTAATTGCTATGAGTGCATGGTTTGACTCTCCCCTTGACAGTGATGTGTGTGTTTTGTGGCAGTATATTGTGTACATTTGTTGTGTACTCACCAGGCTCTGGGATGTCCTCTAGTCCATATACGCTCACTGGCGGAAGGATGGCCCGCACCTTCTCCTCCCAGGGCCTGAGGTATATTGGCTTGGCAGGAGGGCCACTGCCGGTGTATTGGCTGTTGATGTAGTCTTTCTTCAGCATGTCCCGTACCCTCCTGCGCACGTCATACCACCTGTTCTGGATGTCGCTCTTTGTGCGCCGACATGGTGATTGTGCGTTCACCCTGTTGATGATCCTCTCCCACATCTTGGTTTTCTGCGACATGGGGGTCTGTTGGACCAGTGTGCCAAACAGCTGTGGCTCCACCCTGAGGATCTCGTCTACCATGACTTCCAATTCACTATCTAGGAACTTGGGATTCTTCTTGGGGGCATGGTGATGGGTGGTGATGGTGAGTGATGTGTGTGTTGGTGTGCAGGTGAGGGTGTGTGAGTGTGTGTTTTGCTGGGTGTATGTGAGGTAGGTATTTGTTGGTGTGCTGATGGTGTGTTGCTTGTGTGAGGGATGAGCTGTGGGTGTGTGGTTGCTTTCTCTTGGGTGCTGGCAGTGGAATGGCATTTGAAAAGGCTCATGGTTGTGATTTGTGTCCTTTATATAGGTGGAGTTGTGGGTGTGTCTTTGTTCTCTGTCCCCCCCCCCCAGTATTTATTGGCTTGTTAATTGCTTGTTTGGCCTTTTTTTGGGTGATTTTTCCTTTGTGCTGTTTGTGTATGTTGGAAACGTTCTTGTGACCGAGTCGGACCCTGCATTTGTCTCGTACGGTGTTCTCCGTTTCGTTCACGCTGTGTTTGTGCAGTTTTCTATGCTGCGTACGCGTCGGTCGCGGTGTTTTGTGTTGCTTCGGCTCGGTTTTGTATGCGTGTCGGTCGTACGGCTTGTCCTCCGTCCGACTCGCTCGTGGTTTTCGCGCCTTGCATCGTACTTTGCGGTTTGGAGTTCGCGTGTACGTTTCGGTCGGATTTGTTCCGGGTGCGTGTCGGTCGGTTGGATTCGCGTGTTTTTCCGGCCGTATTGGTGTTTTCCGTGCGGCTCGGTCGGTCGACTTGGTTTCGGTACGTGTCGGTCGGATTTTTCGCGCCTTGCATCGTACTTGGCGTGTCGTGCGCCACGGGTACGTGTCGGTCGGTATTATTTCCGGATCCGAGTCGGTCGGTGCTTTTTCCGGCCCGAATCGGAATCGACCCCTTTGTGTCCATTCTCTGCTAAATGATTCAGCAACGCCACTGTGTCAATCCTGCAAGCATCCTCAGTCTCTGAGGCGACCAAAAGGTCGTCTATATATTGCACTAAGACTGAGTTGTGGGCCATCACCAGTCCTTCAAGGTTCTTTTTCAGACATTGACTAAAAATGGAGGGGCTTTCTGTATACCCCTGAGGAATTCTTTTCCATGTTAATACACGATCGTCCATCCTAAACGCAAATAAAAACTGACTTTCTTCATGCAATGGTATGGAGAAAAATGCATGATACAAATCTATCACTGTAAACCATTCTGCTGTGCATGGTATCTGGAATAAAATAACACCTGGATTCGGTACCACAGGACAACATGGGATCACAATTTCATTAACTCGACGCAGATTTTGCACTATTCTGTACTTGCCACTTGGCTTTTGCAGACCCATGATAGGTGAGTTGCAGGGACTTCCTCTTATCTCCTTAAGAATACCTTGGGCAATCATAGTCTCAATCACAGGTCTTATTCCAGCCACGGTTTCTGGAGTCAATTTATATTGTGGTGTTCGTGGGAATTCAGCATTGGGTTTGACCTGTATCTTAACTGGCTCAACCCCTCTCATCAGACCTACATCCTCGCCTGTAAAATCCCACACTTTCGGATCAACTGAGTCTCTCAAGTCATGTGGCAATTCTGCTATGGTGAGCACCACAAACATTTCTGCACACAGACTCATGTTAGCCATTTAAAAATCAGCATCGTCATCACAGGTTTGCAATTCCACACCTCTCGGAGTGCATGATATAGTACAATTGAGCTTGCACAGAAGGTCTCGTCCCAAAAGACAGACCGGACTTGAATTGCACACTACAAATTGGTGTTTATCTCGAAATGGTCCTATTCTCACGGGTAATTCGGTTGTCAACAGATTAGGCATTTTCTGATTGCTAACCCCCACTACTTGAATCGATCGTCCCGAAAGAGTTGAATTTGAGACTACTACAACAACAACAACAAACAAATTTATAAAGCGCATGGCTACACTCACTAGTGTGTCCCCGCGCTGCGGCATCAGAAAGACTCGTCAGTAGCAGTACTGTGAAACAGCTAGCAGGGAAGGCCTAAGGACGGAAAGAGCCAAGTTTTGAGTTTTTTCCGAAAGATTGTCTCTGAAGGCTCCATCCGGAGACCAAGGGGGAGGTTATTCCAATGCTTGGCTGCCAGGAAACGGAAAGATCGGCCACCCATTCTCGCTCTTTTGATGGTCGGAGTTCTAACCTTTCCCGTCCCACATGATCTCAGAAGGCGGGTCGGGATGTAGGGGGTAAGTAGATCATGTAGGTAGGTTGGCCCTTTTCTCTGCAGGATGTGGTGACTAACACACAGGGCTTTGAAGAGAATTCTCTCCCTCACCGGAAGCCAGTGCCTGGTTAGAGGAAGCTCTCCTGGGCAGCATCAGAACGAGGCGGGCTGCAGTTCTCACTGTGGAGCGAGCAGCTCCCGTATCTAATAAGAAGGTAACAGGATATCCATTCACATCTGCATCTACAAACGGCCCACTCTGATCTACTTCTAGGATCGCATCTAAGGTGCATTCCTCGTGCACCCCCCTCTGACATTCTGGTAAATTTTGATTTTGATCAAATCTATCTTTTATTTCAAAATAAGGCATCTGATGGTATAACTGATTATGCATGGGCATCCTAGGAGGTTGAGGTACTTGCACTTGTGGCTCATATCCTCCTCCATAGATAGACCTGGGTCTTGTCACAGTTTTTACAGTCTCGGACAGCTGTCCCTCTCCTTCTATCTGTATCTGATTTGCTGGATTCGATCTACACTCGCGCTTCCAATGCCCGATTTTGTGACAATAGTGACAGGCAGTGACCCTTTTCTGTTGGGCCACCCAGTCACTTGCACCTGGATCCATTCCTCTTCCTCTACCCTGACCAGGTTGGGTCACCATCTGTTGTCCCATTCCTCTTCCACCTCCTCTACCTTGACCTCCTCCAAACCCTTGCGTCGTATTTGCATTTCTCAACTGCACCAACATCAACTTGTCCTTCAATTTCTTCTGTGTCGATTCCACTTGATCACTGCAATATTTAGCATAACGCAAAATCTCATCCACCGACTTATTCTGCCAACATATCAAGTGCTGCTGTATCATCAAACTAATATCAGATTTCAGACCCAACACAAACTTCGAGACAAACTGTCCCATATCTTTCTGTTCAATTGTATCCAATCCACTATGCTGCTTAAAAGCTAACAATAATCTTTCGTAATAATCATGTACTGATTCCTTAGAGTCTTGAGTGGTGCGATCAATCTTGAACCAATCAACAGTCTGAGGAGCTACCTTCGATTGCAACCATGTAATCACTTGCTCGTATTTTCTCATAACATCAGGTGAAGGACCACGAGTCATGGAATCCCTAGGCGGCTCTGCAGTAGGCCACTCAATGGCAATCTTACATGCCGCCCACAAATCCGCTGGTACTACTATATTAAACAAGGTGTTCAAATCAATCCACAATACTTTCAAAATCTTTACAAACCGATCTATTTGCTTGTACCACTCAGCAGGTTATTCCCTCAGCCGAGGGAAATCATTCGTAAATGCTGCTAAATCATCCCTGCTCCATGGCACATGTACATACCCACCATTCTGTACCTCTCTGAGGAGAAAATTGCCTGCAGCTCCCGTCCCTCCACCCGGAGGCGGAGTATTTCCTATTCCAGTCTGGAAGCTTTTCTTTTTGGCCCATATTTCTTTCCATTTGTCTAGTTCTTTCCATATCCATATCCCTATCACTAGTTCTCTAATTTGTGTTTTTAATCCAGTCGTTCGCTTCTCTTCCAAATCCTTATCTGTGTAATTTAATCTACAAGAACCCTGTGTCAGCTTGGTCTTTGACAAATCAACCTCATATCTTTGTGCCAAAAGCAACAAGGCATCATAAGCTCGTTTGGCCTTTCTTGTCATGTCCTTTGCTACGAACAATAGTTTGCTCGAGTCATATGTATCAATTTTGATCAGGGGCAGATTACCTTCAATCACCTCGTCTAGTTCTGCCTTTAAACGTACCACATCCAGCATTGGCGCTTTTATTGCACTTTTTACCACTTTCTGAATTTCCTCATTCTTTGTATCTTCCCTGTCACAGCTTTGAGTTCTCCTAGGAACTGCACCCTCTTCCCTCTCCGACGCTGAGCGTCTATCTCTTTCCCAGCTTCGACTTCTCCAATGGTCACCTGCACAAATAACCTGTGGCCCAAACAGTACTCTAGGCGCTTATTGTCTCTTGTTTGTCTCTTCCCTCGGCATCATTGACTCTCTCACTGGTTGAACACACATTCGAAGGTCAGACCTAGAATTCGCTAGAGCTCCTGTCCGTACTCGTTCTGCCCCACTATCCATTCTTGATGGATCAGCTGTAGCTGGCAGTGGAGTACTAGATTCCACTGGTATCCGACTGAAACCTGTCCCACTCATTGCAAGACTCCCTCCAGACATGGTCTCTTCCCCTTCACCTCCTTGCTGTTGACTGTCATCGGTTCTTTCTCTAGGAGTATATATCGGAATCACCGGCCCTATTGTGACTGGTACTGACAAAGCATCTGGTAACTGCATGTTTTCTGCAGGTTGTACTGGCTCAGAGTTGGAATACCTCCTTCCTCCAGACCCTCCCGGAATACGTACCATTGTAATTTTGCCTCTTACTCCTGCTGATTGTTCCTCTGAACCCGGTTGTCCCACACCTACAAGCTCTTCTGATGGGCGCAACCTCTCTGTCTCTGATCTAGAGTCGCACGGTGGAGGACGCTCCGCTAGCAATCTATCAAGGAAGCTGTCATCTGTATCACTGTCCTCCTCTGTCGTCTTTTTCCCTTCAGCCCCCTCTCTTAACGTACGAAATGGGTGCAAGCGTTCTCCCTCTATGGTGTCTACTCTCCATCTTTTCAACTGGGCATGCCATCTAGCATCATGATATGCCTTCATTGCTTTCCTCATTCTTCCTTGTGAAGCCTCTCTCCTTTTTACTAGAGTAGCTCTCATCCATGCATCTAATGCCTCAAATTGTGTGGGTCTAGGGGGAGGTTTCAGTGCATTCATCACTCCCTTCAGCTGGGTCAGTACCTCCATACGAAAAGACCCATAACGAGGGAAAGCCAATTCACCCCCTTTCTCTGTAATTTTATGCCAATTCTGAAGCCACACTATCGTATGAAGTCCTACATTCGTTGCCATGTAATGTGCCGGTGTGTCTTCTGGCGGAGCTTCTTCTCCTACCCGAGTCACTACCCCTGTGTCGCCTCTACACAAATCTCGCAACACCCTAAAGCATCTCATTGTAAAATCGATCAATTGCAAGCCCAAATTACGCTGTTCTCCTGCAAACGAACTTCCACCAATCCCAGTGCGGCGTTACACCAACCAACCTATCACAGCGCGGCGCACCCTGACGTCACTTATCACTCCTTGCAGCGGCTCACCCGCCTTTACAATTTCACCGCAAACTCTCATACACACATTCGTACTACAAGTAACTGTATAACCAAAGTTATTAAACCAAGTAACTGGTCCTACACAATTACAATAACTTACAGTCACATAAAACAAGTAATTGTCTGACACTAAAGATCGTGGAGGGGTGTGGAGAGGTGTGGTGCAGCGGCCAGGGCAGCTGACTTCGGAGTACAGGGTTCACGGTTCGATCCCTGACTCCGGCGGCAGCTCAGCTCAGCACCGTGTGACTCTGGGCAATAGCTCACTTAATTTCCACTATGGCCCCCAGCGCCTTGAGACCCGTAAGGGGTGAGTAGCTGCGCTATATAAAAACGGACTTACATTTATATATATCGATAGAACACTCTCACAAGAACATTCAGCCGTTGTGACCCCCGACCTGCATTGGTCACTCAATCGCCATAGTCCACCGCGCTACCTGAGGCTTTCTACCACGACCTATTCCTCATTCACACAAAGGTCCCTAACACAAGTGGATCGTTGATAGCGCTTCACAACACCCACATTTGATCAGAGAATTACAATGCAAAACTATCCTGGGATCTTGGACTTCTCTTGAGTCCGCTCACCAAAACTTCCTGTTCCGCACGTGTCCGGACCAGTAAACCAAAAACCACATTCACTCAACATACATCCCAACTCCGCAAGACATCACCCACTTACTCATCATCGCA
Organism: Calotriton arnoldi; assembly: GCA_963921515.1. NCBI lineage: Eukaryota > Metazoa > Chordata > Amphibia > Caudata > Salamandridae > Calotriton > Calotriton arnoldi. The sequence goes on along the minus strand of CAWUFW010003512.1, from coordinate 1,581,010 downwards.
ATCTAACACCACAATTCCTTTCATACTCACGCCACCACTGTTTCCGCCGCACCATCAACGTCCGCCAGTCTCCGCCGTCTCCCGCTCCACTTCAGGGCTCTTCAACCTTCAACCCTAGTCCTGATTACTCCCCTCACCTTAGAGATAAACCACTTTAAAGGTAAACCATCCTCTGCTACCATTTGATTACGCTAAATTGCACACCTAAGTTCCTTACTAAATATAGCGTAAGCGATCGATCTTTATTTACCTAAAGTGGTTGAGGGGAGGAAACAACTCAGACAGATATTAGCAAAGTCGTCATGCCTGAAAAGATCACCGACTCCAAAGTGCAGTTTGAATATTTATTATAAGGCCAAAAACAATTGGATGTAAATACATCTCAATAACAAAGTATAGAGGTAAAGAAAAATTAATACAGAGCCGATTTTACGAATATAAGTAATGCGGCCCAAAAGACAGATGATTATAAATTCTAAAATCACAATGCAACACAGAATAGATGCAATATTTGGTTCTCGACTCATTGAAAGAAATCGAAATCTTTCACTACACTGCTCTATATGAGGGCCCTTCCTGTCTCTTTGCTATCATTCCCCAATGGTGTCAGCACGTGTTGACTTTCTAAGAAGTACTCACGTCAAATGGGTCGTTTAGCTTATGGCTTTGGAGCTTGCTCTAAGATGCTCCTTCTCCTCCAAAAGCTAGCAAAAGTCTGGTCTCGCTGTCCCTGCGCATCATACAAAAAGATGGGATTCAACCCACAATACGTCATTCGTCTTAATAAATTCCATCGCACCTCTAGGCAGTAGCTTTTTCCTTCATGAAACAAATTTAATTAATGATATCTTCTTCCAGTGGCCTTGGCTTCCAGACAGACTAGATACACAAGGCATCCTCCCTTCTCGCTTCCCAGCCATCTTCAAAGACATTCTGGGTTTCTCCTTAACTCTGAAAATAACGATGTGTATTCTTGCACCTGCAGCAGGATGAGAACATTCTAACTTCGAACACAACAATCATTTAGGGGCATATTATCAAGAGAATTATCGCCGCTTTAGCGGCCGTTTTCGGCCGAAAAGCGGCGATAATTCTAACGCATTATTAGCAAGGACACGCTAGCGCGTGTATCCTTGATTTAATTTCCGTTTCTGTCACCACTCGCTACGCATCGATAATGAGATGCAAAGTAGGTGTGGCTGACAGAAACAACATGGGAAAATATCGCGAAGGCAGCTTCGCGATATTAGCAAGGAGGGGTAGCGATGATAATAATCGCGCTACCTCTGGCCTAACGCAGGAATTTAACGTCTGCTAAATTCCTGTGTTAGGCATACCTAACATGGGAGGTGGATTATGGGGTTAAGGCCACAGGGCCTTATCACCAAGATCATCGCCGTTTTGGGAGGGATATCGCTGTTTTTTAGGCGATGTTTGGCCATTTGCCCGCTATCGCTGGAATATTTATCGCCATAGCGCTGAGCGTTGGTAATACAGCGCTAGCTTGGCGAGATATTCCAGTGATAGCCGGCGATAAATAAAAGCGCGCTAAGCGCGCTCGGCGATAATTATCGCCAACCCTAGATAATATGCCCCTTAATTATTTATTTCTCGAGAGCAAGGAGAATTGAAACACTAACTTTGGGCCTAAATTTCAGGCAACTTAAACTAATCACAATTACGATATATAAGAATAATATCGTCCTGCACATTATGCTTGAAGGAATCATAATACATACAAAGTTCTACTTAATTGCGTTCACTAGTTTCAACATCAAATGATTCAAATAAATGTTTCTTAATAGTCATAAAACACTGCAAACAATACGAATACATGAGAGTGCATTTAAACCATGAGTATAGTGCACTCATACAAAATTGAGTGCTATCAGCGCTCTATCAACTGCATGGACTTCCCACTAACTTAGATGCAATGTAGAAGTAAGATGCAGACTCCGTAGCATCCAAGGCTGACGATTAGCAGATTTCAGCAGGTCAAGGTGTATGCGCTTTAAAAGCGAAGTCAGGTTGCTATGAGAGGGGCCCAGCAAAGCCTGTTCCTCCAGGCCTTTGTCCGTGATCAGCAACAATGAAGCCAAGGGAATTGCCTATATCTAGACCTTGTACACAGCCCATGTCCCACTTCGTTCCCTTTTCTGGCCACATCAAAAGACATTTGTAATATTCCAATCAGAGAGTGGGAGGTACTCCCTAACTGTGCTTGAAGCAAGGAGTCTAAGGGCCCAATTACGAGTTTCGGTGGCGGGGGCAGTACGCCACTGCCCCCGCACCACCGAGACTCACACCACCCGCCACATTATGACTTTAAAGTGGTCGGGCAGGCAGGTGGTGTGGCGGTCCCGGGTGATGCCTCGTTCAAAGGCGGCGTGCCTTTGAAAAAGGCACCCCAATAGGAACTCCTCCCAAGGTTCCTGCATGGTATGGATTCGAAAGTCCATGCCATACAAGAAATGCTGTACATGCACACAGGGGGCACTTGTTATGCCCCCCTGTGTGCATTCACAAGTGTAGGAGGCCCTGTAGGTCCGCTTTGTTTCCTCCCCTCCAGAGTAACAACCTCCATGTAAACCCTGGTGGAGAGGAAACTCGTAATATGCTTGGCGGGACCATGGTGACACCACCTCCAGGGAACGTAATGGGGTGGTTGGACCACCGTGCCCCTGCGAGTCTGGCAGTCCTCGGACCGCCAGACTCATAATTAGGGCCTAAGAGTCACCTTAGTGGGTCATCCTAGCGGTTTCTTCTCTGTTAGGAAGGAATGGCAAGCTAATTAATGTGTAGATTTCCCTATTCAGTGCTGTCACAGCCAAGGGACTGTTTATAGGCTTGTCTGACTGACTGAACTTTATGTAAGAATTTTCAAACTCTGGTAAAATCATAATTTAGAAATAGAACCTCATCAAGCTAATTTCAGATTTAGGTGTATCATTAAAAAAAATAAAACACACACCTTTGATTTTAGTAAAAGTATCTGCTGCGACCTAGAATAAATGCAAATAATGCTTTTGATTGATACTGATTCTCCATCTTATGAATCTCTAGGCGCAAGCTCTGATCCAGAAACCATTTTCACCCATCAATAAACCCCCAGCACTGTCAGGAGGCAACTTCAGTGATGCCTTGCTCTGCCCAGGATGTGATGTACGCGTCGTCTGGTGGTGTGCTGGCACCAATTCATATTTTTATATGCCTTAATGACATGAGTTCAGATCTTCCTGTTTCAACTGACAAATTCCTCAATGACTTTGAAAGCGAGTAGGACACATTTCACCTTTTCATCTTTTATGGTGTTGTGGTTTAAATTCTTTCAACAATATCAAAAGAAATGCTAAAGTGGTGCCTGTCACCATCAGGTAAGCCTCCTCACTGGAAAAGATCTCCTATGTAGTCTTACCAGAAAAAAACGAAAAAACTCCACAGTAAGAAGAAGTCTTCTTCTTTCTTAAGGAAATGGTGACGCTCCCGTGATCATTGGGAGACTAAATGTTGTTCTCCAGTGTTGATCTGATCGCTGTTAAAGCCAATTCCAATCTTTGAGGAACTGAAACTGGAGTTTGAAACTCCATGGATAGATTCACCACAGATTGAATTCTTCTTACAAGCCATTCTTGACAGATTCGGGACAGCCTCATTATCCTCTGGGACACTTACCAAGGAAGGACTTTCCTTTGGAATCTGTGAATCTGGTGGCTCTGACCCCAGTGCTTCCACACTCTGCTCCTCCACAGGCTGCAGTCATACCACCATTTGACAGAAAGCCTGCACCTTCCAAAGTGCAGATCACCACACACTTAGACTCATCTCTGATATCATCACTGACCTCAAAGAGGATTTTGTAGACTCTTCCACCCACGAAGTCCGCTGACATTAACCAAGTGGATAAGAAAATGTCTGTGCCTGTTTGAATAACAAACCTCTGGTTGAGCACCTCAATGGTGCTCAGATAAAAGCTCTTATTGGATATGATTCTGACTCACTAGACATTGCTGACAAATACTACATCTGCAAAACCTCCTTCCATCTTTCACCAGGGATGCTGATCTTCACCTTGACTTACTAAACGCAAGTCGTATAGACACACCCCAGAAGGTGAGTTTTAATTTACAATTGAATCTTAAAACAACTTAGTTATTTATTTTTCTCAATTACTTGGGGCAGTCCTTCCACGTTAGTTGGATGCTCCAGCTAAGATGTTACCAACCTTTCTCCAAGGTGGGGATGGGAGACTAGCTGAAATATTTTGTTCCCAATCACCTCCATGTCTTGCAGCACCATTTGTGATGAACATAAAGAAGTACCTTCAGGGACACATTGTTTTTCTCCTCCGCATACAGGTGAAGGCATACCACTCTTTCAGTGATATGGCATGTTCTGTTTTCTCAGTTGTGAGTTACACAGTATCATCCCACCTGGCTCTCTTCTGAAGAGGGCTGCCCAGTGAGATACTGATTTTTCTAACAGCAGACAGGACACTGAGCAGCTACTCAATCCATATTCTGAGTACAGAAGTAGGGTGCACATGAATTTCTTTAAAGGCAATCACAGTCAGTCCCTGACAACTGTAGCCCCAAGGGTTCTCTGCAGTTCCTAGGATCTGATAATCATCATTATAGGTGTTGTTCTTCAAGAAGCTTTCCTCTCATCATCCTCAGCTATCTTAATCTGCTACTGAATGTTTGTTTTTATTAAAACAGCACCATGGGGGCACTCGAAGGTAGTCCCAAGAATATTCCTTTACAGTATTCCCCTTATGCCCTACGCTTTATATTCTGCATTGTCGGTTCCTAAGGATCAAAGCCAGAGGTGTCAGGTGAAGGGAAATTCATGCAGCAAATGCATCAGGAAATGCTTATATCACTGGCACTTAACATGCCTCATGCTGTCCTCAGGTTCAACCTACTTCGGTACCTCCTGTCCAAATGACACAGTGCCTGGGCTCGAACATGCTTTTTTAGAATCTTCGTACTGGAACAATGATTAGCAATTACACAACTCTTCCTCTCTCAGATCATTTATTTATTAGAAATCTGCTTGAGATGCCAGCATTGATATGTTTGGATAAAAGACATCCCTCGGCCACACAGTGATGCAATGCAGCTAGAAACTCCTATCTTTGACAGATCTCTAACAGACAAGACAATTCCAAGGGTGAGCAGTAAGTGCATCACGAAAACCCCCAAGTTAACAGTCCATCATTTTCATTTGCATGGCACTGGCATCACACGATGTGACTTCTTTACTGCGTCTCTCAATTGTACTCTGCCATTATTGTCATGCCAGCATCAGGGATGATGTCCTCATGCTTGGGGTCTTACAATCTGTACCAAGGATGTCTTAGTGTAAATAAACAAGTTGCCGATGTTGCAAGGGCTTTTCCGTCGACAAACTCTTCAAAGTGCTCAAAGCTAGCTACCCTTTTTGCACTGGCATGCAGCTTACTAGCTGTCACCAAGAGCACTCATGGAACACCTCTCCTCAAGATTCTACTCTATTAAATACTTATCATGCTATATGCTATGCCACAGAACTAATATTCAATAATCATTATTTTTTGTTCTACCCAAGGTTAGAGGGATGTTATAGTTAGGCTCAGATTTCACTCATATAAAACCAGTCAAATTCAGCAGTTATAGTTATCTGAGCTAATTATAACTTACATCCCCGCAATGCACTGCTTATGACCTCACATATTACATCACTCATGACATGGTCAGTGGCATCACTGACCTGGTCAGTGACATCACGGCCCCCATCCTTGGGCCTATTTTGACCCCGGGGACCCCATCCCCCAGGGCCCGCCTTTTATTTTTATATTTAAAAAAGGGGGAGAACGTGGCACCCCTCCCCGGGTCAATTTCGGCTCCAGAGACCCCATCCTTCGGGGCATGGCCTCTCCGTTGGGTACTGCGGGGGGAGCCTCAAGGCCCCTGCAGTCACTGCTGGCTCCTCACCTCCTGTGGTGGCTGGCACTGCTTTGAGACACAGAAAGCTGCTAAACATGCAGCTCCCTGGATTTCAAAGCAATTATTCTGTTTCCTTGCTCGCTAGACAGCGGGCAGGGAAACAGACAAATGTTCCCCTTTCAGCAAGCAAGACCATTTGTAAGCTCTCTCTTTCTGAAAACGAGGCGTTTGCTGTGGCTTTGTGGGAAGCTCCCTCCAAGTCACAGCAAACTGCAATGTCCCGGGGGTGGGCACCCCGGGACAAAGCAGGAGCCAGCCCTGGCGTGTGGCAGTCCCCAGGACCATGTATGGCTTCATAAGGGGGGGCTGCATGGCCCCCCTCTTTCCTTGATTAAGGGTCTGCCGAGTGGCCTGACCACCTCTTTATTTTTTTTAATTTTAAAACAGGGGAGGGGGATGCGTGGATGCCCCCTCAGGCTGATTTCAGCCCTGGGGATCGCATCCCCTTGGGCCTGGCCATTTACAAACGGGGAAGGGGCTAAGTAGCCCCCCTCCTGGACCAAATTGGGCCCCAGGAACCCCATCCCATGTGGTCTGGCCATTTTAAATGGGTGCCTCCAGGGCACCCACTCACCACTGGGACCTTGGGGGAGCCTCCAGGCCCCGCCGGTCCCTGGCAGTTCTCCACCTCCTGCAGGAGCAGGCATTGCTTTGACACAGATGGAACTGCTAATATGCAGCTCCCTCTGTGTCAAAGCAAGTGTGCCCGCTTTTAGCAAGCGGGATCATTTTCAATGCTCTCGCTTGCTGTAAGTGAGCACAGTTTGCTATGGCTTGGCGGGAGCGGTGAAGCTCCAGCCAAGCCATAGCAAACAGCTATGTCCCGGGGTGGTGGTCCCCAGGGCCACGTATGGCTCAAGGAGGGGGGGGCTGTGCTGCCCCCCTCCTTCCTTGATTAAGGGCCTGCCCCAGGGAGGTGGCGGTCCCCAGGGCCCGGGGGGTCCGTGAGTCCCCCCATGTAAAAAAAAGCCCTGTTCGGTGTTGGTCCCCGGGGCAGAGGGGGTCCGCGAGGCCCCCCCATTGCATTAGCCCCAAGGAGGTGGCGGTTCCCGGCACTGCAGGGAAGGCCATATGAGCCTCACCCACACTTATTCTAAAAGACGCATGGGAGCCTGCACGTCTTTTTAAAAAAAACTGCCACGGATACACAGATCCACCCGCGAATTTGCGCCAAAATGTAAAAAAATGCTTCTAACCACCGGCGGGATCCCTGTGGGACCCCCCACCATATCTGGGTGGGGGTCAGGGTATTCCTACTCTTCCCCCTTTCCTTTATTTTTTACTTTTTTTGTGGGTCTCGGCTTCAAGCCGGGTCCCAAGATGGCTACCAACACTTCCTGGTTGACGTGTTGGCAGCCAATCAAATTTCAGTTGGATCTGCAAGTCCTCTGCAAGGACTCGCGTCTCCAGATATCTATATTTTTTCAATTTAAATATCTCTGAAACTACTGAACAGATTTACACCAAATCACAAAAAGCGGGCTTTCTGGACCAACATCTAGCTTTCTGCCAAATTTGATGTAATTCTGTTCAGCGGTTCGGGCTGTAGTCGTGTTAAAACAATGAAAAACCCCTATAGACATAACATGGGGAAAACGTATTTTGGGACCCCCTTTTTTTCTGGGCCCCCACTTGACGGATCACCCCAAAACTTTCAACAAAGCAGCTGAACCAAAATGGGGAATTGTTTTGAAAATTTTATGAAGATTTGTCAAGCGACGCCAAAGTTATTGGCAAAACAAAAAATGCTTTTCCTATGAAAACTTTGGTCCTAACTATCACTACCTACTGGCTATCACCAGTAGGTAAAATATATATATTATATTGCATTATATATAGATATTATATATATATATAATTCACTGAAAAAAACATAGGTTTCAGGGACGTTATAGTTAGAAATTAGCATTTTAAAAAACCATAGAAATTCACTGAAAAAACCATAGGTTTCAGGGACGTTATAGTTAGTTGGACATTTCACTCGTACAAAACCAGAGAAATTCGGCCGTTATAGTTAGTTGAGCTAACTATAACTCGCGCCCCCGCAATGCACTGCTGATGACGTCACATATTACATCATTCATGACATGGTCAGTGACATCACTGATGACATCACTGATGACATCTCAAATGACATCACTGATGACATCATCCAGTGACTGTGTGTTTCTGTAAAGTTTAAATATGTTTTATATATATATATGCCAAGGTGTATTGAAGTATGAGTGGGTGTATGAATGTCTGAATGGATGATTTAGTAGGTGTGTGACTGACTGTATAAGTGAGTGATTAAACGTGTTTTACTGAATGCATGGGTTAGTGAGTAAACTGTGTAAATGTCTGTATAGTCTGTCAGTTGGTGTGTAAGCGGCTGCATGGGTTGGTGAGTAGCTACATGAGTGTCTATATGGGTTATTGATTGGTTGTCTGAGAATCTGTATGGGTGCCTGAGTGTCTGTGTGGGTGGGTGGGGGGTGTGTGACTCTGTGCATAGATGTGTGAGTGGGTGATTCAATGGGTGTATGGGTTCAAGACTGCATGTGTGAAGGGCTGTGTGGGTGGGTGAGTGTGTGTATGGGTGTGTTGGTGAGTGAATGGATGTCTCAGTGGTACATGTGTGAGTAACTACATATGTGAAAGGCAGTATATGTGAGTGTTGGAGTATATAAATGACTATCTGAGAGTGAGTGATTGTGAGAGTGGCTGTACGGATGAGTGTGTGCTTGTATCAGTGATTGTATAAGAGAGTAAGTATGTGTTAGTATCTGTATGAATAAGTGAGGTGGTGTGTGTATAACTGTATAGGTGAGTAAATGGGAGTGTGATTGATTCTTTGCATGACTGACTAGGTGTGTGAGTAACTCTATGGATGAGTGGCGGTGTGTGAGTGTCTGTATAGGTGTATGAGTGCATATGATAGTTCTGTATTGATGAGTGACTGCATGTATGAGTGACTGTATGGGTGAATGAGTGGACGTGTGTGTATACCTAGGAATCAGTGAGTGGGTTTGTAGTAACTGGGATTGGTGTGTTTATGGCTTTGAAAATGGTAGTCTGTATTTTAGAGTGGGTGTATCAAACGTTATATTAGGGTGTGAGGAGGTGCATCAGACTAGCACGTGGATGATGTCATCAGTGATGTCATCAGTGATGTCATTTGAGATGTCATCAGTGATGTCATCAGTGATGTCACTGACCATGTCATGAATGATGTAATATGTGACGTCATCAGCAGTGCATTGCGGGGGCGTGAGTTATAGTTAGCTCAACTAACTATAACGGCCGAATTTCTCTGGTTTTGTACGAGTGAAATGTCCAACTAACTATAATGTCCCTGAAACCTGTGGTTTTTTCCAGTGAATTTCTATGTTTTTTTTTAATGCTAATTTCTAACTATAACGTCCCTGAAACCTATGGTTTTTTCAGTGAATTTCAAAGGTTTTTTAAATGCTAAATTCTAACTATAACGTGCCTGAAACCTATGGTTTTTTCAGTGAATTTCAAACGTTTTTTAAATGCTAAATTCTAACTATAATATAGCAGTCGCGTTTGCAGAGTGGTGGAGAAAGGTGAGCATGGCCTCCGAACACCTCTTAGCAATCCCACTGTGTGGGATTTACTGGAGGTAACAGGAGGGGTAGTTAGACCCCAATGTCAACCTTGGGGGCCAACTACCCCTCCTATTACCTCCAGTAAGTCCCACACAGCAGGATTGCTAACTTCTCATATTAGGCCATGCCCCCTTTCTCCACCACTCTGCAAACGCGCCCCCTGGCGTGTTGTAAGTTGGGGAATTAATTCCCCTTAAATACTGAGGGTCCCTGGGGGCCAACTGGCCCACCAGGTACCTCCAGTAAGCGCCACAGAGCTGGATTGCAGAGACGTGGTCCGAGGCCACGCCCCTTTTTACACCACTCTGCAAATGTGCCTCTTAGCGCACTGCTGGTGGGGCGATGAGGTCCTCTTGTGTCCTGAGGACCTCAGGACACAAGTGGACTTCATCCTCCGAGCAGCAGTGCGCCAGCAGCCGCGTTTGCAGCATGGTGTAAAAAGGGGCGTGGCCTCGGAACACCTCTCTGCAACGCAGCTCTGTGGTGCTTACTGGAGGTACCTGGTGGGCTATTTGGCCCCCAGGGACCCTCAGGATTGAAGGGGACTTAATCCCCCAATTTACAACGCGCCAGGGGGCGTGTTTGCACACTTGTTATATCAGGACCCGCCACCTCCCTGCACCACTGTGCAAACGCGCCCCCTGGTGTGTTGTAAGTTGGGGGATTAAGTCCCCTTGAATCCTGAGGGTCCCTGGGGGCCAACTAGCCCACCAGGTACCTCCAGTAAGCGCCACAGAGCTGCATTGCAGAGAGGTGTAAAAATGGGCGTGGCCTCGGACCACCTCTCTGCAACGCAGCTCTGTGGCGCTTACTGGAGGTACTTGGTGGGCTAGTTGGCACCCAGGGACCCTCAGGATTGAAAGGGACTTAATCCCCCAATTTACAAAGCGCCAGGGGGCGCGTTTGCACAGTGGTTCAGTGAGGGGGGCGGGGCCTCGGCGAGATGCCGGCTTTAAAAAAAAAAAAACGTTCTTATTTTATGGGAGGGGGCTGCGTGGCCCCCTTCCCTGGGCCACTTTGGCCCCGGGGACCCCATTCTCCGGGGCCTGGCAGCCTTCTTTTTTAATTTAAATTTTGGGGAGGGGGCCGCATGGCTCCCTCCAGAGGCCAACTATGGCCCCGGGACCCCATCCCCCAGGGCCGGCCTTTCCGTTTAAAAAAAAAAAAAAAAAAATTTTAATTACAGGGGAGGGGGGCCGCATGGCCCCCCTCCCGGGCCACTTCTGGCCCCGGGGACCCCATCCCTCAGGGCCGGCCCTCATCGTTGGGGACCATGGGGGGAGCCCCAATGCCCCCACGGTCCCAGACGGCTCCTCGCCTCCTGCGGGAGCCGGCATTGCTTTTGAGCAAGGGTAGCTGCTAACATGCAGCTCCCCTTGCCCAAAAGCAATCCTGCTTTGGTTTTTGGAAGCGAGAGCCGCACGCCCTGCCATAGCAAACGGCACCCAGGGACATTGCAGGAGCCGGCCCTGGGGGGTGGTGGTCCCCAGGGCCATCAAGGGCTCCTAGAGGGGGGCCACGCGGCCCCCCTCCCTTCATTTTTAAAGCCCCGGGGAGGTGGTGGTCCCCGGGGCTGGGGGTCCGTAACGGACCCCTGAATTTGAATAAAGAGTGCCCCGGGTAGGTGGTGGTCCACAGGGCATGTGGGGGGGCTCTTGCCCCCAACAGTTCTTTTTTTTTTTTTAAACAGAGCCCCGGGGAGGTGGCGGTCCCCGGGGCTGCGGGGGGGCCGCGTGCCCCCCGCATACAATTAAAAAAACCCCGGGGAGGTGGTGGTCCCCGGGGCTGTGGGGGCCCCCGCGGGCCCCGCTATTTCATTTTGGCATTGCCCCTGGGCCCACCCGGGGGCCTCATTAAAATAAAGCGCTTCATTTTTTTTTTTTTCGGTAGGATTCGGGCACCCAGCGCGCTTTCTGCTGATTTTTGTTTATTTTTTTGATGCTTTTTTGGGCCCTGAGCAGGCCTAGGGGGTCAGGGTGTTTCTACCCTGCCCCCTTTTCTTGTTTTTCACCTTTTTTTTTACTCTTTTCTTGTGACTCGGTTACCGAGTCACAAGATGGCTGCCAACACATTCTGGTTTAGAGTGTTGGCAGCCAATCAGAGTGAAGCTCGTGCCCGGGAGGGCAATAGAAAATCCTTCAATGCTTTTTTCCTGTTCGCGAACGCTGTTTGCATGCTCGGGGGAAATATCTCGCAAACACGCATTTTGAAAGTGCGAACAAGCAAAAATTCCGCAAAGCCGCGGACCGTGGAATTTTTGTCAATTCCGCGTTCTCCGCGGAACGCGAAATTACCCAAATTCCGCGAGCGGAACGGAATTTACCGCCCAGGGATACTACAAATGATAAACGACGTCTTAAATGGACTGTGGTTTTAGGGGATGAAACGAAACGTATTAAATTCAAGCAGGAATTAATTACTCGGTTGGACGAGATTCAATCATATGCAGATGATTGAGGATTGAGGAAGGCTTTAGTGCGCTGCATGTAAAATATTTTGAACAGCCAGCCACACACTTCGTCGATTGTTTCAAATGTGCAAAACATAGACATGGCGAACTGAACAAGAACAACTCCTCCTCGGTGCTCAGATATCGAAAGTTTTATTTTTAAATTGCTCAGCAACTACTGAACGGATTTACATCATTTAAAAAAAGGGCTCTTTCTGAACCAAGACCTACCTTTTTGCCAAATGTGGTGTAATTCCGTTCAGCAGTTCGGGCTGTAGCTTTGTCTAAAGTTCCTATGGAATTTTAACTTGTGGAAAACGCGTTTTGGGACCCCCTTTTTTCTCGGCCCCCGCTTAACGAATCACCCCGAAACTTTCAAGACAGGAGCTGACCGGAGCAGGCCATCTTTTTTGAACATTTTGCAAAGATTCGTCAAACGGCACCAAAGTTATTCGCAAAACAAAAAACGCTTTTCCTATTGAAACTAGGTTCTAAATATAACTACCTACTGGTATATATACTGGAAATATAAGAGGCTGACTCATGTTTTTTAATGAATGTTGAGATTAAATTGATGACCTTTTATTATTGATAAGGTGATGCATTAAATCATTAATTATTAGGAGGATAAGCAACTTTTTAAGGTTTATGATGATAAATGCAATAATTATGTTATGCCTTTAATATGATTCTGAATTCACACTGGATCATTCTTTAAATATCCTGCTTCCTAATGTATTCTGTATATTTTATACGATTGCCATTGTTTAAATAATTTAGTCACTGTCCCCTTCTTTTTTTCTGGAATTACAATACACAATAGAAAATCCTTCTTGAAAAGAGAAATATTGTGCTCGTAATCTTTATATATCTTAAAGCAGATTTCTCCAATGAGTCATTCATGGACTACTGGTAGCTCTCCAGCTATCTGTAAGTAGTAAGCTTTGGTGTTGTTCAATCAAGTCAATATTCATGTTTATTTGGACTGTAGGCCTTTAACCGACACACCAATTTACAGCCATAATCACAATATTTATATACATTTTCATTTTAACCGGGAAAAATGTTCCATATATAAAATTCATCCTATAAAATCCTATTAAAATCCAATCATATTTAAAACTGTGCTCACGAGTATGAATACCTAACCTTATTATACAATTCACATAAATTGCTTAAAACACCACTGGTATTTTACACTAAAACGATCTTTTTGACTGTAATCATAAATCTCCCCATGGCACATGCTACATCCAAAAAGAGAATATAAGTTAAAAGTTCTACAGCTTGCACACGGCTCCTAATTCCATATTTTTAAAATACTGGGCGTAAAAAATGACTTCGCTGAGGTAAAACTTTTAAAAAATCCAACAAAATGAGCAAAATATCTAAGAACAGTCCAGATATCCAAGCAGTTTGACTGAGAGGTAAATCAGGTTATACTGTAGACATTTACAACGTTTACGCTAGTGGCACCAGAGGGGGTGGCAAATCACCCATTATACAAATCTTAGATGAGCTCTTGGACACTAGACAGCCTGATTATCCCCTGATTGTGGGGGGGGATTTTATTGTGACCTTCGAACCCCTAGATAAGGATGACATTCACGATATAAATGAGGAGGACACACTATGGCTTGTTCCATCGCTTGATCTGCATCCAATTAAGAAATGGTCACAACCAGCCTTGCAACTAAACACATTGGCCATGGAACATAGATTAAGAGCCACCAATGGGAGGACTGATTCTGACAGAGAAGGAGTACTGACCTCCATTGATTTAACTGGAGCTAACCGCATAGACTATATCTTAGTGGCTCTAAGGCTGTTGCCTACTCTAGTTGATATGATCGTAATTAAAAGCAGCGATAGTGATCACAATCCATTAAGTTTGGAACTAGCTTCACCCTGGGATGAAATAGATAGAGCCCCTAGGACCAACTTGATTACAAAGGTGGTACTACCTACAAATTAGGGGTGGGCGGAATTTGCGTAGTCGCGCTACGCAAAGCTCCGCGAAACGGTAAAAAATCTCCACGAGCACACAGAGTTCCGCGAACACGCGGAATTGCTTGTTCCGCCCGTTCGCGATGCTTTTTTCCTGTTCGCGAACGCTGTTTGCATGCTCGGGGGAAATATCTCGCAAACACGCATTTTGAAAGTGCGAACAAGCAAAAATTCCGCAAAGCCGCGGACCGTGGAATTTTTGTCAATTCCGCGTTCTCCGCGGAACGCGAAATTACCCAAATTCCGCGAGCGGAACGGAATTTACCGCCCAGGGATACTACAAATGATAAACGACGTCTTAAATGGACTGTGGTTTTAGGGGATGAAACGAAACGTATTAAATTCAAGCAGGAATTAATTACTCGGTTGGACGAGATTCAATCATATGCAGATGATTGAGGATTGAGGAAGGCTTTAGTGCGCTGCATGTAAAATATTTTGAACAGCCAGCCACACACTTCGTCGATTGTTTCAAATGTGCAAAACATAGACATGGCGAACTGAACAAGAACAACCTATAGTTCTCAAGCGAATGCACATCTTTAAGGTGCTTAAAGCTATTAAAACCAAGAATATGTCCCTATTGCGAGAATTAAAGAGATTGTCAAAATTGTCTCAACAAAAGAAGGGGGGACTAGGAGCTGGTTGTGGCCCAGTACCCGTGCTCCTGTTAATAGTAGTACCAAATCGAGGGTAACTGTTCCAATGGGAGGGGTGCTAACAGTCACCCACTCACCGACAAAGGAGGAAAAAATGCAGAAAAAATGCAGAGGGGAGGGATGGGAGAGGAAGAAGATGAAGCCTAGGTTTAGAACCCACTAATCGGAGGCAAGCATGTGTCTTGTCTCATGTTGCCCTCACACACCCCGAGAGATGTCATGCTTCATCATCGGGCGTTTGCTCCTCATCGGGCCGGCACTGCAATGCCCTATGGGTCCCCAGAAGGGTCACTTTGGCAGAGATCTTTTGTGTGGGAAACGCCGTTAGATGAGTGCGGGTGTGTGGGAGGGATAGAGAGAGCGGGTCCTACTTGTCTAAATTGGCCATCGCAAAGGCCAAGAGGAATTGGGATTAGAAAAAGTGGAGGCAAATTATGGAGGCTTGCTCAGAGAAAGAACTTAGGAAATTTTGGACTCTTGTTGGGAGGGGGAACTCGGAACACCAATCTTCGCTAGCTTATAATATTGCAGCTGGTGTTTGGCAAGAGCACTTTGGTGCCCTTTACACCACTACTACTTGCTATATTGAAGGGCTGCCCCTCTTGGATCTATCTCTAAATACTACAAGGTTTTCTTCTACTAAGGAGGAAATCGTGACCTCAATTAAGGCCATTGTACCAGCAAAAGCTCCAGACCGGATGGAATCCCAGGAGACTTGTTTCGCCATGACAAAAACAATTGGTCGGGTTATATATTGGCACTCTTCAATGCTATTGTAGGGGGTGCCCCAATCCCAGGCTCATGGAAGGAAGCTGAAGTTATTACCGTATTAAAAAAAGGCGATAGGAATAATCTGATTACTTATAGGCCTATCAGCCTTATAGACTGTATTCAAAGGATTGTTTTGCTGCATCCTTCTGGTGAGGATTCAGGATGATGGCTGAGAATAATATACTGTCTCACCTACAAGCTGGATTCTGTCAGAGAACAGGAACTATCAACCACATTTTCAGATTCATCCTCCTTTATTGGCAGGTGGTGGTATTGGGTAAGGGAAGTCTATATGTAGCTTTTATTGACCTGAAGTCAGCATTTGATCTTGTGCCCTGAAATAGGCTTTGGATGGTATTGAAGGAGATGGGGATGTCCCTGGAAATTTTGGCATTAGTTGTTTGCCTTCCTGTGTACAAGTATGCCAGGGTGCATTGGGGTGATCAGGGACAAGTCACTGATCCCATTAACATCAATAAGGGGGCCCGTCAAGGCTGTGTTTTGGCCCCTACATTATTTTCCTTATATATCAACCAAGTTGTTGACCTTCTAGCTGGAACTCCAGTGGATGCCCCATTACTAGGGAGTGAGAAGATTGCTACGCTTCTTTTTGCTGACAATATGCTCCTTGCCTCAAAAACACCTAGGGGGCTCCAAACATTAATAAACCAATTTAAGGTTTTGTGTGACGAGAGAGGCCTAGAAATAAATACTACTAAAACAAAATTGATGATGTTAAATCCTCACAAATCATTTAAAGGATGTCTTACTCCAAGTAACATTCCCCCAGAGAGGGTGAGTAGTTTAGAATATTTGGGCGTTAAATTGGCTGAAGGTATGTCTTGGAAGCAACATCTAACCAAGGCTAACCTAAAGTTCGAACAGATAGTTGGAGCCCTGAGGAAGGAACACTCTTGCTCACACACCAAACTGGTTGCACCAGCCCTGGAGATCTCTAAAAGCAAGGCCGTAAGTAGTGCCCTCTACGGGGTTTATATGAGGTGTTGTTGAATTAATATAAATATACCAATATTCAAGACAAATTTTTTTGCATTTTCAGAACTTATATACTGATGTTTGGAGAAAAGTGGATGAATTTTCAAAATATATTTAAAGCTAATATTTCAGTGATAAATGATGAGGTGTTGGGGAGACTTTTTACTAATATTATCTTTGTGCCAGGGGCATTGCAGCTACGGTAGCCTTTTTTACATTACTGCTTGTGACTGTGGGGGATGAACTGAAGTGATCACTGATAACAATCTTGCAAATAGTGGTCATTAATTTAATCATGTCTGAAGTGGTTACTATTCCAACCCTTATAATATTAGTAGCACTGGATGATTTTCATTGATCCTTAGTACTAGTAGCTGTATTTACAGAAAAAGATGGAGATCCCTGCCTTAAAAGCCTGGAATTTACACATGCAAATGAACAGCCAATCACTAAATGACTGCACCATTAATTTAAAGGAGTGGACATTGTTACGCTCCGAGCATAAATAATTTCCCATGACATACAAAAAAATTTACAGTGGGCGGTGAACTCTGCTTCATTCGCTGAGTTTGTGGAGGTTTCCGCACTCCTTGCTTCACAGAGCACGCGGAGTTCCCCAAAAACTCTGCAGAGCGGAGTTTTTTTCCTCGTTCGCCAACGTCAAGTTGGTGAGCGCAAAAGAGGAAAATCCACCTCTTGGTGAGATTTTTCTTCCCTCGCGCTCGCCAAGGTCTAGTTAGCGAGTGCGAGAGAGGAAAATCAACCTCCTGGTGACATTTCTCAATGCGGGCAGTCAGATTTCTCAAAGCTAGTGGTCGCAGCAGGTCGTGAACACTTACGTTGAGAAACCCTCCGTTCGCATTGAGAAAGCTGCCGCTCAAGTAGAAAATCTACTCAAGCAGCAGAAAGGAAGCTGCACCCTCTTGGGCTGTGCATTGTGCCGAATGCAATGATTTTATAGCGCGGGACAAACACCCGGCGCTCAAAATCACCGCGAATGGCATGACCCCAATGCACACTGCCGCTCGCGGAACTCCACGTAGTGCAGCAGAGTTTTTTTTGTCACTTCCAAGAGTACTGCATAGTGGAAATCTGGGACCTCCGCCCAGGCCTAAAACAAATGCTTTCAGGTGTTGGTAGGAGAAACGAGTAATGGAAGCTGTCAGAATTTGTATCCTCAATATTCAGTCGGTATATGATTTAGACGCAGAAGCAATATTATAAATTATTGATACTAATGTGAATTCTGTTGACTATTTAGGATTCTGAAAATAATTAGCTATCCAAATATTTTAGAACTGGGCAACACATTTAGCTCACTGGAATTTTCTAACTCGGAGTTTGTGCTTCCCTATAATGGCAGGCGAGTCAGAAAATTGTCTTTTCTATCAACTCATGGCATTTCTCTTCTATCTGAAGGATTATACCCCTGTAGCCTAGCCCACAAATTTACAACTCAGCTCATGACACATGCCTACATTTTACAGCTGCAATGGGATTGTAATATATTTATGATTATTTATGATCTGGTTTATGAGATTTGTAATTGCTGGTCAGTTTATATGTCTTGTGAATGTGTCTAGTCTTGCTATCCTTGAAGCATCCTGCATGTCGGAGTGGGTTCAATTTAGAGCTAATTTATGTAGTTGCCTCTTTATCTATAAATTATAATTTAAGTTTGTAAATGGATTCTTACTTTAAAAAATACATGTAAGGAAAAGGGATGATGTAGTGACAAGATGTATCCAATGTTAAAAGTGACGCACCAGTGGTGCAAGGGGACTGTAAATAAGCCTGTGAGTGAGCATGTGTATGCTGTGAGAATTTGATGATGAATGGAACTTTGGGGTTGGTTTGTTAGGTGAAATCTGGCAGTGAAGTTTAGTTGGAAAGGGGATGAAGCTCAAACGTGAGCCATCAGTCTGTGGCTGCAATTTAAGGGCTTATATGAAATTACAAACTTACCTCTACCTGAGTGACTCCAGATTCTTGTCTGAAAATACAATACACATTTCATGGGTGAATTGAGTGTT
>CAWUFW010003512.1:0-62500 GCA_963921515.1 Calotriton arnoldi | reverse complement strand
GCCTCTGTCATTGCAGGGCCTGTGCGCGCAGTGTGACTGCCGCTGTGACGTGGCACCTAAAGTGTGTGCCATGTCATGTACCTTAAGTGTGTGACATGTCCTGGTAGTGACAAACAGCCATTTTGGTTTCTCACTACTGTGGGGCTGTCCTCCCATAGGAATGCATTGGGGATTCCCTGATAAGAGTTTCAGTGGTAATTCCTGGTATGAGAGGCGCAGAGTGGTCAAGTTTGGTATATTTGGAATAGTGATAATAAATGCTACGCAATGGTGTGCGCAGATTTATTATAACTATTTTAGCAATGCCACTTTTAGAAGTTGGCATTTTTGTGTGCTATGTGTCTGCCTGCCTGATGTGAATTGCATGTCTGACTTTTGAGTGACAGGGGCTGGTGAGGTGTGTGTGGCTCCAGGAGGGGCAGGGTGAGTCAGCGCTAGGCTGAATAGGGCATCTGCATTTGGAGTAGTGGGAAGAGTAGTCCCCTGACCCTGAATAGAATGGTGCCTGCCCTAGTGAATGCTGGCTCCGCCCCCCTGTGGTGTGTCTGATGACGAGCCCCCACCTGACAAAGGGGAAGAGGAGCCTTGTAAACAAAGTGCTCCAATTCTCCCCTGAAACAGTTTTTGCTGGTTCCCCCAAGCCCTGTGCCAGGGCAGACAAAGCCAAGATGCCATATAAATATAGGGGCTGTGACCCCATGAAAGTCGTGTTGTTCCTGTGCTTGGGGGGCATGCTGCTGCTGGGGCTCAGGAGGAACCGCCACGAGGGCTTGCCTCCCTGCTGGAGGGCCCTGTGTGCTGGCCTCCCTGGGCCCAGCTATGCCCCTTGGACTTTAAAGGACTCTTAGCACCTCGTGAGCGCTATCTTTTTGCTGCAGGAGAGAAGAGCGCTGGGGCTTCGCAGCGCGGAGTTGCGATCTGTTTAGAGGGAATCCCGACGTGAGAATTCCCCCGCATTGCTGACGTGGAGGCGGGAGCCCACCCCGCATTTATGCTTGGTATCGAGCGGGAGCCCACCCCGCATTTCAGTGCGCTGTGGCAGGAGCCCACCCCGCATTGATGCCTGTTCAAAAAGCGGGTGCCCACCCCGCATTGCACCGGCGGGAAATCGCCGCCGAGATCGGAGGCCCATCAGGCAAGGTGCCTGACTCGGGGCGGGGCCGGAAAGAGGAAGCTGCCTAGGCCGCCACAGTCGATGTCAGCGCGGCCGCAGGGGAAGTCAGGGGAGTGAAGCCTGATCATGGGTGGAGCTTCCCCCTCCGGGAAGAGGAAGCCGAGAGCCCTTTGGAGTGCCCCCGGAGAGCGAGGCCGGTGTCCTAGAGGAGGACGGTGTCTCGCGGGTTCCGCCAGCGGCCCAGGAAGATAACGGAGCCTTGCGGGCTCCCTTTGGTCAGCGTGCGCCTTCCCTGCAATGAACAACCCCCACGGAGGGGTCCAGAAGGCGGCCCATTCGTGAGCGGGGCTCCCGTGAGTTGAGGAGAGCCCCGCGTATTGCTGAATCAGGCGGCAGCAGGCGAGACGGAGTGCACATTGTCGGTGCCTTTCTCCTGCTGCAGGCTGTTGCAGGAAGATCAGGGCAGATCAGAAGAGGCGCCCGGTAGCAGGGCCTGATGGCAACCTGAGGACGAGGAGAAGAGCCCCGGTGAGTGGGGCTGCGTTGCGAGTCTGTGGGGGGTTGGTCGAGGTACATTGTCAGTGCCTTCCCCCTGTGGTAGGGAGTCCCAGGAGAGCCCCGGTGAGTGGGGTTCACCCCGAGCATTGTTGGCGCCCCGAGGCACTGTGAGTGCCTGTGCTAATTTCCACAGCAGCCCCGCCTGACAGTGGGCAGTTGCAACGTCAGGGGCCATTTGTTTTACAGAGTCCCAGAGTGGGGCTCATGAGGCACAGTGAGTGCCAGTGCTTGTTTGTTTACTCAGCTGCACTGCGAGAGCGAGGCCAGCTGCAAAGTTTGGGGGCACATTTGTTTTAGAGAGTCCCAGTGGGGACCCAGGAGGCACAGTAGTGCCAGCCCCATTCTTTTCCTTGGGGGCATTTCGTTTTGAGAAGAAAGGAGTGAGATACACTCCTGCCCTGCCCCAGCGCAGTGCACGCCCTGTGATGTTGCTGCATTGGCAGCCAAGCCCTGACATTTTGGACATAGGGCATTTGAGCCCCAGAGAGAAGGCCAGTTGGCCAGGGGGTCAGTGTTAGGTTGGTAGGGCGCCAGGCCCTAATGTGATTTATGTGGTGCCTATGATAAATGTGATTTATGCACCATGATTTATGCCTCTAATGTGATTTATGCTTAGGAGGTTATTGCATAATGTGTTTATGCTGGTGAGGCTTATTGCCTAATGTGATTTATGCTTATGAGGTTATTGCATAATGTGTTTTACGCCTAAGGTGATGCTGAATGCATAATGTGATTTATGTTGCAGGATATAATGCTGAGTACAGTATTTTGCCAGTAATTACTGGTTGTGTTCTACCTTTACTATTTGTGCTTTGTGATGGTTTTGACAGTGGCCCAATTGGCCCTGTCATGTGTATATAATCCCCTGTAAATATTGCCTAGTGCCAGTTGGCACAGTGTATATTATGTGATTACTATTCTACTGTGTTTTGGATAATACAAAGGCTATTTTTATATATAACCTTGTGTGGAGTTTCTTTTGTGGTGTGCCTAGTGTGTTGCTGCTGTGTGTGTGTTGCGCAAACGCTTTACACATTGCCTCTGGGATAAGCCTGACTGCTCGTGCCAAGCTACCAAGGTGGTGAGCAGGGGTTATCTTCAGCGTGTAACTCCCTTGCCCTGACTAGAGTGGTGGTTTCTGTCTGGCTTTGGCGCAAGCCCTAGCCAACCAGAAATCCCATTTCTAAAACTGGTTGTCAGCGGTGAGGATAGGACTTGCGTTTGCGCAGTACCACAGCGACAACTGGTTGCACTACAAAGCTCTGCATTTAGATAATCACAAGTTTGGGGATTATTGTTTCTGATTTTGTTTTCTCCTTAAAAGTATCATTTCTTTGAAATGTGTTCTCTTGTTGCACTTTGGGTTGTGTATCTTGCCAAGGACAGAAACCAGAGAATCTGAAGGAGTTTAACTGCCCTTGTGCAGACTGCTATTTCTGGGGTTGGCCTGCAGTGGTTACTTAATTGGCAAGAAGACACTAGCTCTGGAGGGTAGATTATCCCCTGAGTGCAGTTTTAGTTGTCTGGATTCACCAGTAAGGGTGGGGTCCAGTGGTGGCAGCAATATGGAGTCCAGTGCAGGAAGTTCCATTCCCAGTTCCCAGAGTATGGTACCTGGTTCCCAGTTAGAAGGGTACAGGTTGAGATTCAGGGGCAGTAAGAAACTGTCTCACCAGTCTTGGGGGGAGTTTGTGGATGAATATTGTGATGCACTGGATGATTGGGTGTTGGTTAGCACGGAAAATGATTTTGAAGGGCTGTTCAATCTGGTTGTCAGAGAGCACATGTTCAGTCACTGTATTCCGGGGTTGCGCCAACACCTGTTGGAGTGTGAGTTCTCTGATCCTAGGGAACTTGCACAGGAGGCAGACCTCTGGATGAGTGCCAGAGGGTCTGTAGAGGCATTGGGGAGTGACCCTAAGAGGAGTGGTTCAGGTATCTTCCAACCCAGAGTGGTGGAAGTTGTTCAGAGTAGCCCAGCTAGGTCCCCTTATAGTGAGAAGGTTGTAGGGCCTCACATCCTGTTTCGCAAGAGAAGGAGTGAAACTGGGCTGTGTCCCGAAGTGCCCCAACCTCAGTCTCCAGGACTGGATGGTCCCTTAAGGGAACACCAGGTAGGGAGCCTAGTCTGTCCTGTTGGACCGTCCGTTGAGGGGAATCTCCCCGTGTCAGGTGAGCTGGGAGTGTCTGCAATCAGACCTCCATCAGTTCTGGTGTCTGGCAGTGCCACTCCTAAGTGGAGGGTGCGGAAGTCCAGATTGAGGGGTGAGAGGGGGAAAGAGTCCCCAGTGGAAGAACCAGAGTGTTTGGGGCCAGCCAAAAGGGCTGATTGTCCCAAGATGGACCATGGTGACACCACTTCTGTCCTGGGAGATCTTCACGCACTGTCAGATGGACAGGGGTCGGGAGATCTGCGCCAGGCAGACTGTCACATGACACATGAGTTATGTGTCACCCTCGGGGAGGGTATATGTACTCCCCAGGAAATCCTGGTTCGCCAGGCAATTGCTCAGCATCAGGGTTCCGTCCCTGGGTTGGGAAACCAGGTTCAGGGTATGCCTGACTTGGAGGGAAGGACAACTGTAATCAGTGTCCTGACTGATGTAGCTTCTAGGGGTACCACTCCAGTTGGGAGGGTGCAGGGCTCTGGAAGGGGGTGCAGAGGGAGGGAGTCCTCGCCTCTGACCCCGGTGCAACCTGAGGGTTTAGATCCCAGGTTGGTAGACCAGTTGCTGGAGAGAGGTCCTGAACTGGTGGGAGAGTTGTGTTCTGAGGTTGCCTCTCATAGGAGGAGAGTGCGGGACCCCAGAAGAAGAGGTAGGGGGAGGAGAGCCTCGCTCGTGACTTCTGGTCAGCCTGAGGGTGCGGACCCTAGGTTGGAGGATCAGTGGCAGTTTGGAACTGCACTGATGAGAGGAAGAGTGGAGAATGGTTACTATGTGCCAGGGGTAACTGCCCCCCACTCTGTGGATTGGCAAGGACCAGTGACATCTGGGTGGCCTAGGGCCTGGTCCTGGCCGTGGACAGCTAGGGAGTACCAGTGGGGTAGCCTAGTTGGTCCTGATAGCTTTTACAGAGGGAACCACATGGGTTCAGAGTGGCGTAGAACCGGAAGGTGTCCCTGCAGTTGCGGGCCCGCGTCCGTGTTCTATCGCCCAAAGCAGGGAAGCCCATCAAGGTGGTGATTGGTCTACCCTGCGTTTTGGCTGGAAGGGGGTTGTGTTGGACTTGGCCCTTTTTGTAGGGTCATCCCTAAACATTTTGCCTTTCTCCTAGTCTTTTTTCTTACATGGTGTTGGTGGTTTTAGGACTCTGGGCACTTTAGCACTGCTGTCCAGTGTAAAGTGCGTGCACTCTCTGTGATAAATCTGGTAAGATTGGTCTACACCTGTTTGGCCTATTTAATTTACCTGTCAGTCCCTTGTAAAGTAGCATCTCATATACCCAGGGCTTGTAGATTAAATGCTACTGGCGGGCTTGCAGCGCTGATTGCGCCACCCACCAAAGTAGCCTTTCAAACCTATCTCAGGCCTCTGCATTGCAGGCCCTGTGCGCGCAGTGTTACTGCCGTTGTGACGTGGCACCTAAAGTGTGTGCCATGTCTGTGACCCCCCTTTTACTACATGTCAGTCCCCCCTAAGGTAGGCCCTAGCTAGCCCTATTGGCAGGGTGCATTGTAGGTAAAAGATAGGATATGTACATTAAGTGTGTGACATGTCCTGGTAGTGACAAACAGCCATTTTGGTTTCTCACTACTGTGGGGCTGCCCTCCCATAGGAATGCATTGGGGATTCCCTGATAAGAGTTTCAGTGGTAATTCCTGATATGAGAGGCACAGCGTGGTCAAGTTTGGTATATTTGGAATAGTGATAATAAATGCTACGCAATGGTGTGCGCAGATTTATTATAACTATTTTAGAAATGCCACTTTTAGAAGTTGGCATTTCTGTGTGCTATGTGTCTGCCTGCCTGCCTGATGTGAATTGCATGTCTGGCTTTTGAGTGACAGGGGCTGGTGAGGTGTGTGTGGCTCCAGGAGGGGCAGGGTGAGTCAACGCTAGGCTGAATAGGGCATCTGCATTTGGAGTAGTGGGAGGAGTAGTCCCCTGACCCTGAATAGGATGGTGCCTGCCCTAGTGAATGCTGGCTCCGCCCCCCTGTGGTGTGTCTGATGACGAGCCCCCACCTGACAAAGGGGAAGAGGAGCCTTGTAAACAAAGTGCTCCAATTTCCCCCTGAACCAGTTTTTGCTGGTTCCCCCAAGCCCTGTGCCAGGGCAGACAAAGCCAAGATGCCATATAAATATAGGGGCTGTGACCCCATGAAAGTCGTGCTTGTTCCTGTGCTTGGGGCTTGCTGCTGCTGGGGCTCAGGAGGAACCGCCATGAGGGCTTGCCTCCCTGCTGGAGGGCCCTGTGTGCTGGCCTCCCTGGGCCCAGCTATGCCCCTTGGACTTTAAGTCAGGACTCTTAGCGCCTCGTGAGCGCTATCTTTTTGCTGCAGAAGAGAAGAGCGCTGGGGCTTTGCAGCGCGGAGTTGCGATCTGTTTAGAGGGAATCCCGACGTGAGAATTCCCCCGCATTGCTGGCGTGGAGGCGGGAGCCCACCCCGCATTTATGCTTGTTATCGAGCGGGAGCCCACCCCGCATTTCAGTGCGCTGTGGCAGGAGCCCACCCCGCATTGATGCCTGTTCAAAAAGCGGGTGCCCACCCCGCATTGCACCGGCGGGAAATCGCCGCCGAGATCGGAGGCCCGTCAGGCAAGATGCCTGACTCTGGGCGGGGCCGGAAAGAGGAAGCTGCCTAGTCCGCCACAGCCAATGGCAGCGCTGCCGCAGGGGAAGTCAGGCGAGTGAAGCCTGATCACTGGTGGAGCTTCCCCCTCCGGGAAGAGGAAGCCGAGAGCCCTTTGGAGTGCCCCTGGAGAGCGAGGCCGGTGTCCTAGAGCAGGACGGTGTCTTGCGGGTTCCACCAGCAGACCAGGAAGATAACGGAGCCTTGCGAGCTCCCTTTGGTCAGCGTGCGCCTCCTGCAATGAACAACCCCACGGAGGGGTCCAGAAGGCAACGCATTCGGTCAGCGGGGCTCCCGTGAGTTGAAGAGAGAGCCCCGCGTATTGCTGAATCAGGCGGCCCCAGGCGAGACCGAGGCACATTGTCGGTGCCTTCTCCAGCATGCAGGCTGTTGCAGGAAGATCAGGGCAGATTAGAAGAGGGCACAGTAGTCGGTGCCTGATGGCAACCTGAGGACGAGGAGAAGAGCCCGCGGTGAGTGGGGCTGCGTTGCGAGTCTGTGGGGGTTGGTCGAGGCACATTGTCGGTGCCTTCCCCTGTGGTAGGGACTCCCAGGAGAGCCCCAGTGAGTGGGCTCACCCCGAGCATTGTTGGCGCCCGATTCACTGTGAGTGCCTGTGCTATTCCACAGCTGCCCCGCACTGACAGTGGGCAGCTGCAACGTCGGGGGCACATTTGTTGTTACAGAGTCCAAGAGTGGGGACTCATGAGGGCACAGTGAGTGCCAGTGCTTGTTTGTTTACTCAGCTGCACCGCGAAGCAGCGGGCAGCTGCAAAGTTTGTGGGCACATTTGTTTTAGAGAGTCCCAGTGGGGACCCAGGAGGCACAGTAGTGCCAGCCCCATTCTTTTCCTTGGGGGCATTTCGTTTTGAGAAGAAAGGAATGAGATACACTGCTGCCTTGCCCCAGCGCAGTGCGCGCCCTGTGATGTTGCTGCATTGGCAGCCAAGCCCTGACATTTTGGTCATAGGGCATTTGAGCCCCAGAGAGAAGGCCAGTTGGCCAGGGGGTCAGTGTTAGGTTGGTAGGGCGCCAGGCCCTAATGTGATTTATGTGGTGCCTATGATAAATGTGAATTATGCACCATGATTTATGCCTCTAATGTGATTTATGCTTAGGAGGTTATTGCATAATGTGTTTATGCTGGTGAGGCTTATTGCCTAATGTGATTTATGCTTATGAGGTTATTGCCTCATGTGTTTTACGCCTAAGGTGATGCTGATTGCATAATGTGATTTATGTTGCAGGATATAATGCTGGGTACATATTTTGCCAGTAATTACTGGTTGTGTTCTACCTTTACTATTTGTGCTTTGTGATGGTTTTGACAGTGGCCCAATTGGCCCTGTCATGTGTATATAATCCCCTGTAAATATTGCCTAGTGCCAGTTGGCACAGTGTATATTGTGTGATTACTATTCTAATGTGTTTTGGATAATACAAAGGCTATTTTTATATATAACCTTGCGTGGAGTTTCTTTTGTGGTGTGCCTAGTGTGTTGCTGCTGTGTGTGTGTTGCGCAAACGCTTTACACATTGCCTCTGGGATAAGCCTGACTGCTCGTGCCAAGCTACCAAGGGGGTGAGTGAGCAGGGGTTATCTTCAGCGTGTAACTCCCTTGCCCTGACTAGAGTGGTGGTTTCTGTCTGGCTTTGGCGCAAGCCCTAGCCAACCAGAAATCCCATTTCTAACACTCTTCAATGTAATTGTGCTCTTAAAAATGTCCACAGTCATCATGATATTGCACTGGTGGTGATTCGACATGTGATCTCAATCAAGTTTGATCACATACTTTTGTTTACCTTTCACACATAATGTGATATCTTAGTATGTTTAGAACCTACGTTTGATTTGTGCTCCGACAAATATTTTCAGACTTTGGATGTTTCACCTAATTGGATTTTGCACCAACATTTGTTTTTTCTGCTATATGTATTTTGTGTTTTTAAATTTGTTTCAAAACACAATTTAATGGTGCTGGAAAGGGGGTGGGGGTTGTAATGGGATTTTGCACTTAAATGTGTGTTACTTTCTAAATAGGACTGTATTCGTAAATAGTTTTTCACACTCCTGCTGATCCTGCACCAAGTGATTTTGCACGTTAGTGTGATTTTTCAACTAAATATGGTTCTGTACCTACTTGTGATACCACAATGCTGTTTTGTTTTGCCACAGTGATGATTTTGCATCTAAATAATATTGTGCACGTAAATGTGTTGCACCTGAACTTGATTTTTGCTCCTATAAAAGTTTTGACACTCTTACTGATGTTGCACCAAAGGTGATTATGTATCTAAGTGTGAATTTGCAACCAGTAGCGTTTTTCTACTAAAATATGACATTGCTATCTTGTTTTCTTTGCATCAGGCGTATTTGTACTCCTAAAAGTTGCACTTAACCCCTTCAGTGCGTCGGACGGCCAGGGGCCTTCCGACGCACCAGTGCTAATGTGCGTCGGATGGCTCCCGGCTGTCCGCACACATGGCACAGGAAACCCCTCTGGTGCGGGCACCAGAGGGATTTCCTTTCTGTCAAAACACCCTTGGGAGCTTCGGAAGACCTTCCCCAGCTCCCGAGGGTGTTCTGAAAATGTCTCCGAAATGACGAGCGGCACACACTTCGCGCTGAAGTCAATTCGGAGAAACTGAAACTTGAATTGACACCATCCCACTCGTCGTTTTTACTATGAGTAAATTTCTATATGCTGTTTGGCTTCGAAGGAAGCGGATGAGGTTTTCACTTTGACACATTCCTAATCAAAACTCAATTTATAGCTGCTACCATCCACTATCGTATAGGATCACTCACAAACTTAGGCACTAACTATAATTTTGGTTCATAGGAATACAAGGCCATGTAGGACTAATTGCAACCCTGCTTGGAACCACTGCCGGAAATGTGGTGTAAATGATTGAACTGAAATAACAGCTCAAAGCTGATGTTTCACTGGGCAGATTGTTAATAATTTTATATGGATTTTGTATATATAATTAGCATTTTATATTTTTTTATATGTATCTATTTTTACACTGTGCACAGTCCTAAGTGATTTATGGGGTTTTAGCCCAAGAATAAATTAAAAATGATGAGATTTGTTGTGATAGAGGATAACTTACCTAGGACAAGGGTAACTCAACTTATGACATGGATAAGGATTTTAATTGATGGAGTTATGACTTACATGTTCAGGCTCCAAGATGGTAGTTGGAAGATGATGGGTCAATTTCAACAGATTCCTGACTCAAAGGGATGGCCCCCGTCATTTGTGTAGTTTGGGGTTGATTACTGTGTCAATGAGAAAACTGATAAGCATTAGATCGATAAAAGGGAAAATAAAAATATCTGCAGTATCAAATCAGAAATTAGGGACAATTGGCTTTCACTTTCAAATCACACAAGATGAGAGGACACTTGAAAATATTGAGATATGTTTGGTATGATGTCTGCTGAGAAATGGGTATACATTTCTTGTAGGATGGTAGATCAGTGAGTTAAGCTCTTCCTGGGTGTGTGTCCTGTATGTTCTCAAGCCAGCATTTCCTATTATGCCAGAAGTCTTCAAAGGCTGATAAGATCAGTAACCTCAAATTGAGCAATAGTAGCATCTTTTATTTACAGTGCTACAAAATGATATAAATGGTATATTGGATGGTAGTAAGCCCTATATACATAGTGAATTATTAAAAACTAAAGTACCACTGCAGCAAAAACCAATAAAGTGGCAGAACTCGTACTGGATATTATGTCTGTCACGTTTGAGTTTCTCGCCAGGATCAATGCTTTAGAATCTAAATAAGTTTATCCGGTTCTGCTGTCTGTATCTGCAGTGAGGCCTCCAGACCAGCTAGACTCATTGGGAGTATAATTTACAGCTCTAAAGAGAAGTAATTAATCTAGTTTTAGAGGCAGCATCTTGCACATTTCCTCCGAGATTGATTTGTCTTATCTCATTCGCCAAGCAGAAAAGCTGATGCACTTTGTATGTCCTAATTCGCTTACTAAAAAAGCTCAAGATAATTTTGCTCCTTTTGTACATAAGTAGGACTTGGTACCATTGCGAGGAAAATGGCTGGGGTAAGAACAATTTTTCAGGAACTATTGGCTGATCTCATTCAGACTTAAAATGCTCATCTAGTTTTTTAGGTCGAGCCTAGCGCAGCGCGCATGCGCTGCTCTAGGAGAAGGCCTCTTGGAATCACTTCAGACTTTCTGCAAACTCGTGCGTGCTGTGTTCGATTTTCCACACATGCTATTTGCCTTTGCGTGTGGCTTTAAAAAATGAAAGCACACAATTGGCCAAAGGCGGGTGCATGTCCCACTTTTCTCAAAATGTTTACTCCCACAGCGTTTAGCTGTCGGGAGCGAGCAGCGGCGCGCAGCGTGCCATCTGTTGTGGATCATGTTTCATTTCAAGACCTTGCAGCTTTCCTTACAAGGCACGTCCCCTCCATCCCGGCCAAGGGACAGACCCCACCGCCACAAGAGTGCGCGCTTCTTTTCCAGCACTTGCATTCATGACAATAAGATACTAACAAGGCGCGTCCCCTCCACCCCGGCCAAGGGCCAGACCCCACCGCCACAAGAGTGCGCGCTTCTTTTTCCAGCACTCGCATTTCATCTATGTCAGCACTCTCTTCCTGCACCGTTTTCTTTGTATTAGTATGTTATTGTCAAGACATTTGCTGTACTCTGTAGTTGGCCTCTATAGTCGCCTCTTTTTCGGTACCATCTTAAAAATTGACCGCACCTTTTAACATTAGCGTTTTTTCATCACTGTGGTGCGCGCTTCCTTTCACACCTCTACGCAGCTGTGGTGCGTGCTACCTTTGACATCTCTGTATAGTGCACAGCTGTGGTGCGTGTTTCCTTTCCCCCAATGCACAGTACACAACTTCAAAATTGACCGCACCTTTTAACATTTGCGTTTTTTCAGCACTGTGGTGCGCGCTTCCTTTTACACCTCTGCGCAGCTGTGGTGTGTGCTACCTTTGACATCTCTGCACAGTGCACAGCTGTGGTGCGTACTTCCTTTCCCCCCATTGCACAGTACACGGCTTAAAAATTGACCGCACCGTTTAACATTCGCGTTTTTTCAGCACCGTGGTGCGCGCTTCCTTTCACACCTCTGCGCAGCTGTGGTGCGTGCTACCTTTGACATCTCTGCACAGTACACAGCTGTGGTGCGTGCTTCCTTTCCCCCATTGCACAGTACACAGCTTCAAAATGGACCGCACCTTTTAACATTCATGTTTTTTCATCACCGTGGTGCGTGCTTCCTTTCACATCTCTGCGCAGCTGTGGTGCGAGCTACCTTTGACATCTCTGCACAATGCACAGCTGTGGTGCGTGCTTCCTTTCCCCCCATTGCACAGTACACAGCTGTGGCGAGTGCTTCCTTTCCCCCAACTGCACAGTAGTGGCGCGTGCTTCCATTCACAACACTGCACAGTGCACAGCTGTGGTGCGTGCTTCCTTTCATCTTATTGCACATTGCACAGCTGTGGTGCATGCTTCCTTTCACCCCACTGCACAGTGTACAGCTTAAAAATTGACTGCACCTTTTAACATTCACATTTTTTCAGCACTGTGTTGCGCGCTTCGTTTCACACCTCTGTGCAGCTGTGGTGCGTGCAACCTTTGACATCTCTGCACAGTGCACAGCTGTGGTGCGTGCTTCCTTTCCCCCCCATTGCACAGTACACAGCTTAAAATTGGACCGCACCTTTTAACATTCGCGTTTTTTCATCACTGTGGTGCGTGCTTCCTTTCACATCTCTGCGCAGCTTTGGTGCGTGCTACCTTTGACATCTCTGCACAGTGCACAGCTGTGGTGCGTGCTTCCTTTCCCCCCATTGCACAGTACATAGCTGTGGCGAGTGCCTCCTTTCACCCCACTGCACAGTAGTGGCGTGTGCTTCCTTTCACAACACTGCACAGTGCAGATATGTGGTGTGCGCCTCCTTTCACCCCAGTGCACAGCTGTGGTGCGTGCTTCCTTTCACCTTATTGCACATTGCACAGCTGTGGTGCGTGCTTCCTTTCACCCCACTGCACAGTGCACAGCTGTGGTGCATGTTTCCTTCACCCCACTGCACGTGCCCCCTTCATCACACCCACGTGGTTCTCTCGTTTTCTGTTTAATAAACAAATTTCACACACAGATGCCCAGATTTCCGATGTTAGCATTTGTGAACTCACTGGACCTCGCAGCTTTTCTTAAAAGGCGCATCCCCTCCACCCCGGCCGAGGGACAGACCCCACCGCCATAAACTGGATTATAATGCGCCCTGACAGAAGCACCAAGGCGCTGGACCTTGCAGCTTTCCTTACAAGGCTCGTCCTGTCCACCCCGGCCGAGGGACAAACTCCTCCACCACAAGCTGCTGTGATAGTATAATAATATGGTATTTGTTAGTTTTTAAATCATCAGCAGCAACATTTGTGCCCCTGTGCTGCCCAGACAGGAAGCACACCAGTACCGCCACTGTAACAGGAGGCAGACCCTCCACCCCTCCCACACGTCCAACAGACGGCTCTACAGTAAACAGTCTGTGTATTGTTTCTTATCACTGCAATTTATCTCCCTTCACTGGCTCCTCACCCGCCCCCTTCACTCTTCCCCTCTCTCCCTCCCACTGTCTCCTCCCCGAGATTGGTGCAACAGACGTAAGTGTTTAGGCTCTGTTAATCTGCAGGAACTTTAATACCCTTAACAGGCCCACGCTGCCACCGTTATTTTATTTTTCAGCTACACTGATTATATTGATATGCCAAAACCATCCAAACATCCAACAAGGTGCCTAGTATACAAAATAAAGGACACAGAGCATTAAAAGATGTTTTGTTTTTGGGAATATTGTTAAATAAAGAGTTTTCCATGGGAGGCCTGCACACGGGGACAGTTCAGAAAGCCAGCACATTTCACTCTACAGGTGGCCTACAGATCAGCCGCTGCGTACCAGGCGTCCCTTGTATTACAGCTCCTTTGAGTGTGTTTGTGTGTGTAGTAGTCCAGGCTCTTGGGACTCGCTCGATCCAGGGGCGTAACGCTGGCCCCTGCTGGGGGATTAATTTCAGCCGGTGTCTGCCGGTGCGCACATGGGCACTTACTTATTAGCACTTGCTCTTTGTGCGTGCTCGCTGGCACCGGCTGCTAAATAATGCTTCTAGATGTGTGTAAAGCACCTCAGCTAACGGATGCTTAATCTCTTGAAATGTGAACTGGAAACAAGGCGGAATGTGACTGCATCAAGCTACTGAGGATCACTCAGCTTGTTAGCTGCTTCCTAACCTTGTGCTAAGGTTGAAACAGTATAAATTCACAAGAGCACTGAGCCACTGCGCCCTCGTGTTCGCTTTAATCTTTTCAGAAACCAAAATGTACAAACAATGTAAAGGGTACATTTACTCAACAACCCAATACGGCGAAAGTACAGGCAGCACAATGGGGATTGTAAACGGCATGAAGCCTTTTAAAACTTTTAATGATGATTTCCAATGTTTATAGTCTTTGACATGCACCTGTGAGAGAGTACAAATAAAGAGCCTATACATTTACAAGCACATTTAAAGAAATACCTGTTTTAGGCTAGGATGTTCCCCTTATATGGCTTATTTCTACTGTGTTTTGTAAATTAAATCTATTTACAAACCTTCGTGCATAAATGACGCCGAGGACAGAACCAATTTTCTTTCCAAACAACATTGCGTCATTTGCAGGCGCTACATATGTGGTGCAAGAGACGTAAGTGTTTTGGCTCTGTTAATCTGCAGGAACGTTAGTACCCTTAACAGGCCCACGCTGCCACCGCTATTTTATCTTTCAGCTACACTGATTATATTAATATGCCAAAAC
This sequence comes from Calotriton arnoldi, assembly GCA_963921515.1. Taxonomy (NCBI): domain Eukaryota; kingdom Metazoa; phylum Chordata; class Amphibia; order Caudata; family Salamandridae; genus Calotriton; species Calotriton arnoldi. The sequence continues at coordinate 48,178 of CAWUFW010003512.1, read as the reverse complement.
CATCCAACAAGGTGCCTACTATACAAAATAAAGGCACACGAAGCATTAAAAGATGTTTTGTTTTGGTGACGGATTACTAAATGCTCTTTCCATCCGCACTGTAAAAGCAGATATAAGGTGACAGAAATAGTTATAACACTTTTTTTATTATAACTTATAAATTTTCAACATGCTGCACAACATTCACAATGCTCTACAACACATATTAAAAACGTTAACAAAGCCAATAGCTCTGTCTAAACACTTATAACGCCCCAAAGGCGAGACCTATTGGCTATGCCAATGCTTGTTTCTTTTTGCACTTACTATTATTATTTAAGGTTTTTGCCATAAACTATCCACATAGGTTGGAAACAAAATTCTTCATGTATGATCGAGGGGACCTTCACGCTGCCACAAAAGCTGTGGAAAAAATACTTGCCGGAGCTCCAGCTGGAAAGCTTATGGAAAGTATGAGTTTGCTTTACAGTGTGATTAAACTCGCCTATTTCTCCGATAGGATTACATTGAAGTTGTCTTATTACATTTAAAAAAAAAAAAAAAAAATCTTATTTATTTCTTTGTTCAGTTTGATACAAAATGAAATTACAAGCAGTAATCAATCAATGCATATGCAATGTGGTCATACACACCACTCCAAATGTTTAGATGCATACCATGACAATAGTCGCCGAGGAAAATATACAAAAGAATTACCTGTACCCATCCCATGCCCTCCCATCCATCCAGCAGCCTGGGTGAGAACAATACATGAAGTGAGTAACCTCTCGATCTGTATCATAGGGTCAGTACAACTAAACAGGCTGAGCTAAGCAAAACCACCCAGCTCTATGTCATCCTCTGTTAACACTAGGAAGCAGGTTTACTCAGTGGCTAGTGAATGAAGATATGTGCGCAAGGATTCCCAGAAATCTCTGGGCCGGTCCGCCGGAGGGAGGGTGCCAGCATAGGTAATAGCCCATTCCTCACAAAGAGTAAAATCTTTTAACCAGTCTTGAAACCTAGGAGCTTTATGACTTCCCCATACCATGGCCATGGTGCTATTTTCAAATAAATCTTTAAAACTGCATCTCTCTGGTTCGTACAATTGGATTTTTGTCATTTGGTCTAAAATTATTTATTAAAATGTACTCTATTTTTCGAAATTGGAGTGGTATTTTTCTTGTGTTGTGTTTACACTCCATTACAGCATGAACTGCTGCATAAATACTTTATACATTACTTCTAAATTAAGCCTGACAGCTCTGTGTCAAGCTTCCAGGGGGTTGAGCACAGGTTGATTTGGAGTTTGTTGGGACTTCACCCTTACAAGGACTGTGGTTTCTGCTTGAGTAGGGTTCCCACCACCCCCTTCAACCAGTAACCCAATTTCTTATAGGGATAAACATGGTTGATTCAGAAGTAACATGAGGTAGCAAGGCTTTTCATTACAGGTATACTAAAGAAACCTCACAGTGGCACAATCAGGCAAAGTCTATGCCGTACAGGAAGGAGGTTTGGGAGACATAGTGAGGATGAGGATGAAAGAAGGAACTTCTAAATAGTGGCTACGGAGTAAAGCTTGCAAAAATATACACATGGTGGTAAAGCAGGGGGCATAGACACGAGGATATTGGAAATGTTCTCTGATGCTCTAAAACTCTTTCAAATGAAGAATGTTCCAACTGTGGTGAGCTCAGCAATTCAAAGAAAAACATGTGTGCAATATACATTGGTGTGATGATGAGGCTCTCTTTAAAGCTTAGGGTTTTAGATAAGCTCTCTTTCGCTTAGTCCAGATCTGCCTCCTCACTGCTGTTGCCTTACTGCACCAAGAGTCTATTGCACACAAGTCCAGTACCTTTTTGAATAATGTTTCTTCATTGATTGAACATGTCCCAGCCTTCTTAAAACATCACTGATGCCAAATATTCTGTACCATATGGAAGGTTAGCTCAGTGGAGGTGTTAGGATCCCTATGGGCGAAGTTAGTATCTCCAGATATGGAGCTCTACGTGCAGCCTAGATGACAAGCAAGACAAAGGCACTTTGATCCTGAAGACTATGGACTGTGGAGATGCTATGACAGAAGATTTGTTAAGGTAGAAAAGAAGTCTCAGAAACGTGTTTACAAAAGGTACAAAAGTCAAAGTGATTCATGATCAAGGATGGCACACGCGGTGAGGATGCCTGCATTGAAGGCAACGCGCAAGTACCTGTAGAATGGTACAAAAGTAGACAACTAACAGCAGTTTGTATCAATATTATAGAGACTGACACCTTGAATGAATATAGAATGTTAGGTCCGTATACAGTTTGAATGACGTAGGAGCACTGAGAACAGCATTGTAAATTAACAACATGCGCTAATGATTAAGCGTAGTAATGTACGTTTAAGTGCATTGTTTAACCACGGCCCATCTGATTGTCACTGATATGAATGAAAGATCCGCAGCCTTCAATGCAGATGTTGATTTGAATCGTTTATCTTTTCTATTGGCTACTAATATTGCACAGATTATACTCAATATGGACTAATCACAAGTTGTTCTAGTCACAATGTCCAAGAGCTGTGAAAGTTGTCCCTCCTCTTGGAAAAAATGTAGATCAGCGGATAAAGTTCTTTCATTATTCAGGATCACCAATTAAAGACTGTTCAACTTCTGGCAACTAGCTGAAAGTTGACTACTAGACACATTGTCTCATTTGCACTTTTGACCAAGTAGTGCGTTAGCGTCAAGAGAGGACTCTGGGGCAAAGAGTTACAGTATGTTTTAGATATTGCCTCTACACTCATCATGATGCAGAGTATATTGGTGAGAGCCTGGCACGCTTGACCCCTTCGTAAGCAGGATGACACTGTGATTGGCAGGATTATTACTGTGAACTAAGTAGCGTATTGAAATGATGGCTTTCCTTCCAGTCCACTGACACACTTCAACATTCTTGAAAGAGAATCAAATTGTTGACTAGTATTCATTGTTTCAGTAAATAAATACAATAATTCTCATGATACTTATGAAATTGTTTCCCATTAAAGGATTCTTTGACATTCTTTTATTGAAGAATGGTATGATTTTAACTATCTTTTTGTGGACTAAGAGCAAGAACCTATAGACCAGGCTGCAGTGTGCAGCCATCCCATAGCTCATGTCTGCTGTGGCGATGAGTCAGCAAGAAAGAGGAGCAATGCAGTGATATGTGGCCGACAGAGTCAGCTGACTCTTCTAGTCAGATGAGAGCCCGCTGCTGCCCCAGGGAGCAGGACTCTGAAGCCCAGTGGAGGCTCCTGGCTGAGATCACCTTACAGGGAATCCTGGCCTACCAACGCCTGGTGAGTTTTTTTAATTGAAAAATAGGTTTTCCAGTGCAGACCCATAATTCTAATGAGAACCACTGGGTTTATGCACACAGTGCGAGGGTGGCCATCCTCTAAGAAATCGGGACTCTCGCACAGATTTTCATCCTATGATGCTCGGTGGCACCATCCTTTCTTGTGTATAAATGACCCAGCAAACAATTCCCTCGTGATTGCAACCTGACTGCTTTCTGTAAGTCGGATGAACATTTCTACTCCCATGCACATGGCAAACATCCAGTTTCACATTTCAGGGAGGTATTTCTGCCCGAACCAACTCTCCTGCAAGAGAAAGTTAAGTTGTGTACTGAAAGCATGAACCTATGGAAGCATTAGGAAGCACAGAATTCAGTATCTACGCGAGATTATGCTTGAGGAATGGCAATTATGCACAGATCTAGTTGGCATTAGCTCCACACTGAGCTCTAGCTGCAGCTGCATCAGGTTTCATAACGTAGGGAAATAGACTTTGCATTTTTTGGCAAGCAAAACTGTATAGGATTAATGCATGCGGTGTAGCTCATTTACATTAGGCTCTGTTTATGTAAATGTTAGCCTTTTTATAACTGCGTGCAATTTAGGCAGAAAAAGGAACTGAGGCAAGTGAAACATAGAATCACATAATATAGTTAATGGAGGAGCCGGGCTCCAGCACGGAGGTTCCCCAGTCTTTAAATTCACCATAGACTACATTAACACAGCTTGGCTCAGCAGAGCGCGGCTCTTAGGGCGCTATAGGGGCGCTTTGCGGAGCAGCTTTTGGGGAGTGCTACAATACCGCAGCAGTGTTCCGAAATCACTATTTGTGAATAAAATATTGTTGCAATTAAAAAGTGTCCACGAGTGGCACATGACATTCTCCAGATGTGAGACAGTGGCACGTGAAAGGTGTGTGTGTGTGTGGGGGGGGGGGGTAAAAGAAAAATAGCAGAAGAACCCGTGTTGCCGTTTCAATCGTCGTTGGGAGCGATTGAAGCTGAAGTATGTTCAGAAATATTTCCAGATTTCCTGGTTTCCAACGGTTTAATAGACTGTCTGGATCAACATTATCTTCTCAAGGCCCTGTCAAATGATTAAAGCATCCCCCCTCAGGCCGTCTGACTGCTACTGCACCTGCAGCCTCTCGTTCGACTCACACTTGCCACGTCATCTGTCGACCATCCTGCAGAGCTGGTCTTTTACATTTGAACTGCATACCTCCCCTCCCGGAGCTTGCAGACTGTCAGCATAGTGGATTTGTTCTCAAAGACTACCAACATCACAGTCGGTATCAATGGCAAACACTCAAATGTTGAAAGCTCAATCTTAAGGCCTCATAAGCTTAGGATCGAAGGACCTTCAAATGGCACGCCCTCAGTGGCTGCAAACTTCGTGAACCCCCCTTGTAATAGTCAACTATTCATCTTCAGCACGAGGACTTTACCTGCTTCTATACTTGACTTTGTACTTAGTTTCTAAGCCAGAAATTAAACGTCTATAAAAATATAGCCAATCAAACAATGCGTGTGCACTTTAGGCAACAGCACACTTTTAGAGATTGTTTTAATGTGCCTGAGAGTAAAGGCCAACTTTCACCACACCAAAAAGTGCCTGTCCACAGCATGAGGGAAAAAAATGTGATAGGTGGGAAGCTTGAATTCATCTCAGATGCTTGCAATTACTCGGGTAGCCCATTCCATCTTTCTTTGGCCAATGACACCTACATCAGGATCCAGCCACATGCAAAGCAGCTTTGGCCCTGCTCCAATTGGAAGAGTCCTGCCCGAACAACAATGCCAGGTTTCCTCTGAAAGAGATCACAAGCAACCCCAGGCCAGTTTCAGCCTAGTAAGACCTGTCAGTGAGGTATGGCTTCAGTCCTACGCACACACTCCTCATCTGGGCATACCTTTCGAACTTAGACTGTTGCGTTAAGGAAAACAAAAAAGTGATGGATGGAATATTTGAATTAATCTTAGCCATTGGTAATTCCTCAGCGCCACACCCCACTCGATTATTGTTTCCCATCATGCCATCTCAGACAGGTAGCAGCAATGTGCAAATCTGCCTTGGTCCTGCTCCAATGTGAAGTGTCCAGTCTATTCTGAACTGGCAGGTCAGGCTCCCTCCGAACTGGATCTGTGGCCCATCCACCTTTGTGCGAGGAACATGACGGGCGTGAATTATGGTGTGTATTGTGTGTTTGATACCATAATTGTGGATTTTCATGGCTTTTTTTTACTTTGTTTTGGGCATGTGTTCCACTGAGCCAATATATATGTCAATATATATATATTCACTGAAAAAAACAAAGGTTAATGGGATGTTATAGTTAGGTGAAAATGTCAGATAAAACATACATTTTTAAATGAACAAAAACACTGAAATTTTACCAGTTATAGTTGTCTCAAGTAAATATAAATCATGCCCTATGGTAACTATAACTCACGTCCCCACCATGCACAGTATTTTCACCAATGATGTCATATCAGATGTTGCAGTAATGTTATCAATGATGTCCTAGAACATTGTCATAAGTGATGTAATATGTGAGGTAATTAGCAGTGCATGGCGAGGGCGGGAGTTATAATTACTTTAGGGCATGAGTTATAGTTACTTGAGATAACTATAACTGGTGAAATTCATTGGATTAGTTTGTCTATAATGACCTTTCAACTTTTGTTTTTTCCAGTGAATTTCCAAGGTTTTTAAAAATGTCAAGTAAAATATAATTATAGTTTCTAACTATCACATCAATTTAGCCTTTGTTTTTTTCAGTGAATTTCTAAGGGTTTTTTTTAAGGTAAAGTAAGATGTTCATCGCCATAGTTGAGCACAGAGCCAAGCCTTTGGTCAGCCCCTGGTCAGCCCCTGCAGCCAACCCCCGTGGGTGCCCTACCCCTGCGGTGCATGTAGTGTGCTTTTGACATGAAATCAACATATAAATCGGCATCACCGTCCACTGTCGTGAAGCACAGGCAGTCCGCAGACTGTCACTCCCACTCAAACACACTCACTCCCCACTGCCATACAATGTGACAGGTAGCAGCCCAGTCCTTACGGAGCACTCTTGCACACATACGCACTCAGCACCCTAATGGGGTGCTGCTGGTACCCAGCAGGACAATGGATCACACCTTGCAGACTCTGTGGCCCCAGCCTCCCTCCATCCCCTGGTTCACCCCGATTGTCCCATATCCCTGGATGGAAGATAACCAACAGCGCCTCTCAGATACTAGACTGCACACAGCCGAAGTCATACTTAGTCTGGGTCCTTGTGAAGCAGGTGGGGATATGCACCAAATTTTAACTAGGAGGTAGACGTAATTAAGGGAAGGTTAGCAGCCACTCGGGAAGTTCACCCACAGGTCTCAAAACATAGTAGAGTCACACAGTCTCTTGGCCCACCTCTCAACTGTCTCAGAAGCATTCCTTCAACCAAGTCAATCTCTCTCTCTCTCGCTACTACCTGGAGCCAAGATATCTTCGGGAGGGGCCAGGTGTGGAGAGGGCTGTTGGTCAGCCACAATGAGGGTCCAAAAGGAACAACCAATGAATGGGGAGTACCACAGGGGAGCATCTCGATAGGAGGAGGCACCCCAAGTGGTACACAGTGATCAGGGTAATGCCCAGGCAATGCGGGCACAACATCTAGTGCGCGTTGTTATGAGTCGGACCAGACACTTCAGGTCTCCAATACTTAGAGTTGCAAATTCCGTACCTCCCTGGAAATGAGGCACAATGTCCGGTGCATGATGATACAGGTTGCACCAGACCAGTCCAGTCACACACACGGGTACAATTTCAGCAAGGCCACATAAGGTAGAATGAGGCACTACTATTGGTACACCCCTACCTCCGAGGCTCGCACCCTGTGAATCGGACACCGTGTACAATGAGCATGTAGTCGGCGGGTCGCATGAGAGAGATGCGGCTCAATCAACAAAACAGGCCACACGGAGTCCATCAACCGGTGAATCCGCTCACCACCAACTAGACACTTATGAGTGTCAAGATCCCTGCAGTACAGGAACCACACACCTTAGATGCAGAAACCGCTCTTTTAGCGGTGGTTGAGGGAACTAGGAAAATCCTAGACAATGGGGGCTGCGCTGCCATTGTGCTTTTAGATCTGAGCGCAGCCTTCGACACGGTTAATCACCAGTTGCTCATTCAGAGGCTTAGAGATGTAGGAGTGACTGATCTGGCCCTTAAATGGATCTTTTCCTTTCTGGACGACCGGTCATTTCAAGTGTTTCATGAAGACTGTATCTCTGACCCTCTGCCCCTCCGATGTGGGGTTCCTCAGGGATCCTCCCTGTCCCCCACTCTTTTAACGTGTATATGAGCTCCTTGGCAGGTGTTGTGGAGCCTTTCGGCATTCAAATTATCACATATGCCGACGATACGCAGTTGATTGTCTCTTTAATCAGCTCAACACCACCGCCCCGGACTGGGCAATGTGTCTTCGAGAGATCGCAGTATGGATGGAGGGTTCATTCCTGAAGCTCAACGGATCTAAAATGGAGCTTATGTTCCTGGTAAACCTTCTATACCCAATATAATATCTTCTTGGCCGAGTTGTTTCGGCCCTCCCCTTCCCCCAAAGATTATATCAAGAGTTTGGGAGTCTGGTTAGACCGTAACCTTGATTTTGGGGAACAAGCAAGGAAGGTTGCTGGTAGCTGCTTTGGGCTGATGAGGATGATACGGAAAATCATTCCCCTCCTCCCCATCTCTGCAAGGAAAGTGGTGGTCCAGTCCCTTATTCTTTCTAGGCTCGACTATGCCAACGCCTCTATACTTAGGAGCACCTTGCTCCACGATTAAGAAACTACAAATTGTACAAAACTGTGCGGCACGACAACTCTTGAATATCCCCAGCCGACAGTCAGCAGGGGCTGCCCTGGCCGCCCTTCACTGGCTGCCTATCCAGCAGAGAGTGCAGTTTAAGGCTCTCTGCATTACACACAAGGTTTTGTTAGGTTCTGGCCCACCTATCACACGTTCTCTCATTTCCTTTTACCATCCTGAGAGAACCCTGCGATCATGCAATAAACAGTTGGCAGCTGTTTCTAGAATTAGGAAAGCCCGCACAGGGGGTCGCCTCTTTTCATATAATGCTGCTAGGCTTTGGAACTCTCTCCCCCTTGCCATTCGGTGTGAAACTAATCATCCGGTCTTCCGGAAACGCATAAAAACCTTCTTGTTTCCATAACTGATATGTAGATTATGAACTTCGGCCTCTAGCGCTGGGATGCCTTTGGTAACCAGGCGCTCTACAAATGTTTTACAATTACAATTACAATTACCTTAGATGCAGGCACGATTTCTGGGGCTCCTCACTAGACAATCCGGTCTCCAGACACAAGTCTTAGTTCCACGTTCACACCGTGCTACCCGATGGGATTTCGTAGCCATTGTGGGCACTTGAGAAGGTACCGCTCTCCAGATGTCACAGGTAGAGGATGTAGGTCCCTCACAGGAGATCTTTGATGTCCCTCAGATCTCTGCGAGAACAGGAGGCCCACAGATGGACCCTTGGAGAGCACGCTTCATGGTGCCACACTTCAGCAGGTCTTTGGCCCAGGCCAGCCATTATTCAGAGAGGGCACGTGGTCCCCTTCATGGGCAGTTATCCTCCATGTGCATGACAGAGTCCTCTGGCAATGTGCACCATGCAGTCCGGGTTCTCCGGTCCCACGTCGCCTCAAGCATATATCAGCCCTTGCTGAAGGTTAGGACTTATAATTATACTGTTGTGTGTCTTTGAAGGTAGAGGTGTGACACAACGGCACACACGGTTCACTCCCTGGCACTGGTGGCAGCTCTGTTCAGCAACATGTGACTTTGGGTAATAGCTCACTTAATCTCCCCGACGAGCCCCAGCGCCTTGAGACCCTTAGGGGTGATTAGTTTTCACCTAACAAATACTGGATTTTTTAAATTTAGGGGTGGTTCAAGGGGTTTCCGTTTGAACCACAGATGCCTCCCCTAAATTGTAGGCCTGTCTACCGTGGGCCTTGCAATGCAGACATTAATCTTTAGTGGGGCCATGATCCAGTGACTAGAGGCTAAGTGTCAGAACCTCTCACTCTAATCTATCCCATTCAGCCCTCAAATGGCAGAGGTCTGCCATTCTTGTGGGATGCCTATGATTTATGGCTGTCGCTCGGGGAATGCACAGGTGTGCTCCGCTCGACCCATGGTGTCCATTGGAGCCACACACCATGGCACACAAGACTCTTGGAGCATAGAAATGTCTATATTCTATAAGTGGCATTTCTAGGCGAGTTATGCCAAAACCCCCTTTACCATTGGAAAGGGTTTGGCATGGCGAATCCCTTTATAAGAAACATCATGAGGCTGCTCCACTGCAATCCATTATTGCAGCTCCAAAGAGATGTCAACCACTTCCCCATGTTAACCTATCAGAAGAGTAAGCCTCATAGGTAGTGAAAACATGCACAGGTATTCCTCACTACCTGGGAGCATGTGTGCTAGTGCACTCACCGACCTTCGATGGCAAGTTGGACCATAATCCCCAGCACCAGGAGTGCAAGTGCATTTGCCCGAGTCTGCAACAGCAGATTGGACACGGGTTTAGCTAATACCTGTGTGTCAGTGCTTACAAATGAGCCTCTGATGGCAGACAGCACACATAATCACCGGCACAATAGGTGTGGGTGCACACATGCAGCGGCCTGCTCTGGTAGGCGGCTCATGAGTTAAATCATGATAGCTGCCAGTGCGCACACACCTGTCAGGGATGGCCGACCGGGCTATGGGCTCACCCAGGCCCTGGCCCTTTAGGTGCGAGTGCGCGCTTACCACCCTTCCTCGGCCAGCCGGACTCAGGTTGACCCTCTTACCAATGCAATTGCACACACCCGGCCTGCAGACAGGCCAGGGCCCTTGCCAGTAGCACCATGGGTGCAAGCGCATGGATACAGGCCTGCCACGGCAGGCCTGACCCAGGTGTTAGAACACCAGGGGATGCAGGTATGCACTCACTGGTCCACAATGGCAGACCACTCACCTATCCACAATGCCATAGGTGCCAGGGTGCATCCTCTAGCCTGCTACGGTGGACTGGACACATATTCAAAACAGCCTATGGTCGATGCGCACACCCTGGCCTGGAATAGCAGACTGCGCGCATAGTTAACACTTAGTAGGTACAAGTGCGTACTCCCTGGTCTGCGTTGGCAGACTGGCCCATGTTTCTGAACATGGTGTCAGCACCTCTTCCTAGACAGTGTAGGAAGGCGCATGCACTTCCACATTGTCTTTACAGTGAGTATGTGCTCAGAGCCCTTAGGCCACACAAGAGACTCTGCAACTCCCCAGGAGTATCCCATGGGTATAGCCAAGCTCCTAGGCAGGGGAAGTGCCATGTAGGGAGTTCCTCTCTACCGGGGCAGGGAACAACCATATGTACCCGGCCTTCAGCCTACCACCACCCATGTGCTTTTCAGGGCTTTCCTGAGAGGGTGCCCTCATGGTATGGGACGTCCCACTCAGTGTCGGCTGAGGCGAACGTGTTGCCAACTTAGGCAAGGGCGTACTGGAACACCAGAGGCCTGCAATGACAGGGTTGACCAGTTATCCAGTGGGTGGCACAAACAGTGCTACGTCCCACTACTAGTCAGTGCTGTACCTGCGCCAGGTATGTGGTGCACCTGAAAACAGGACGCAAGGAGGTAGAGCACCTAAATCCATAGCATGCGCAACCCCTGCCACATGCCGGCAAGGTGGGTGCATGCACCTTCCTTCTGTAGCATAGTGGGAAGGTGCCCAGATTCCTACGGTCATGCTGATAGAGCGGGAAAAGACTAGGAGGAAAAAAGCAAAAAGTTTTGGGGTAATTTCCCTGAGAAGGGTCATGTCCAACAAGCACATATAAAGCAGACCTATATTTTTGTCAGAAAGTAAGCAATAAATATCAAAATGTACATTTTATAAATTCACACATTGCAATGTTTAATAAAAATGATTGTCATACATTTTTTTAAATAAAGTTTTATTTAAAAAAGTCAACATGTGTTTGAGTCTTTCATATAAAAATTTTCAGGCCACAAAGTGCAGCCATAGAACCAACCACAAGGGTTCCCAACACTCCAGCTCAAAAGCATATAGCTCCAGCTCTGACTAGCTTACAAAATTATGGTAAGCTCTCCTGGGGTCATGAATACATTGACCCAGGAGACTTATTGTTTTTTTAATGTTGCTGGGGGCTGCTGCATTCCATGCAGCCCCCCCACAACATTAAAATATAAGTAAAAAGCCCTGATCAAGGCATTATGCGGAACTCCTTCTCTAGAACAGTGAATATGAAATAAGCGGCTTCAGTCACTTATTTGTTATTCATTTTAATTATTTTTATATTTTTTGGGTGCCCCAGTGCCTACCTGGGGCACAAACACCTTTTTTTTCTAAGTTGGGGGCCATGGGGTAGCCACAAGACCCCCTTGTCCCCTTCTTGCTCCCCAGTGGGCTCCCAATGTGGCATTCGTTTTTAGCAATGGGTGCCTCTGTGCCCACCTGCGGCCCCCACAACATTGTATTCGCTGGGGTGGGTGTGGGGGGATTCCCAAGGCCCCCACAGCCCCAGCTGGCTCCCCAGCTGGCATCCACCATGAGTGCCAGCTGGAGCTGGCTATTGCTTTACTGTGGGTGCCCTGGTGCCCACCCGCGGCACTCACATCTTCCCTACACATTGGGGGTTGTGGGGGAATCCCAAAGGCACCCCATGGCCACAGCCGGCTCCCCAGCTAGCACCCATTCACTTACTTTGCTGAAGCATTATTCACTGCTCCCGCCAGGCGAGGGCAAAGATGTGTTCCTTTCCTGGGAGAGTGCAGGCACGGTATGTCCACACTGGCTCAGGTGATGAACCGCAGTGTCCTGGTAGATTGGGTTCCTGGGACACTGCTTGACCAGGCTCTGGAGGATGGGATCCCTGGAGTCGGTCTATGGCCCCTCCCCTTAATTTTAAATTCAGCCCTGGGGATGGGGTCCCCAGGACCTCTCAGAGGCTCTGGGAGGGGTGGCATACATCCCCTCCTGTTTTTAAATCAATCAGCCCCAGAGGATAGGGTGCCCGGAGCCTGGAAATGGCACTTGGAGGGGGGGCTCCTTGCCCTCTTCCCATGAAAATATATTGCGCCACCCCTCCAGGCTCTAGCCCAACCTGTGTTTTTATTTTTAAAGGGAGGGGGCTCCTCCACTAATTCGCAGTACACTTTTTTGCCCTATTGGACACTCCCACCAGGCCTAGGTGAACAGAATATCCCTACCCTGCCCCCTATATGTTTTCTTATACTTTTTAGTAGGACAGTTGACTGAGTTCCCAAGTCCTAAAATGGCTGCCGCCACATCTTTATTGATGTGTTGGCAGCCAATCAAATCTTATCTTCAGATCTTTTGGCTCTGTGGATCCTCCACAGTGTGAAATATACACAATTGTTTAACCTTGGTTTCTCATAAACTACTACTAGTGAATTTACACCAAATCACAAAAAGCACACATTTTGGACCAAGATCTAGATTTCTGTTAAATGTGGTGTCATTCCAAACAGTTGTTTTGACTATAGATGTGACTACATACTGGTAGCTGCTAGTATAAAAAAAGAAATATATATATATTTTTTAGGTCTCGCGCCTAGCGTTGCAGTGCGCAGCACGAGACGTATTGTATGGGCTTCAGAAAGCTAACCACACACTTGTGCGTGTGGTTTTGCTTTCGCAGGCTGGCATTGGCTGTAGCGTGCTTTTTAAAAAAAAAAAACGGCACCCAATTGGGCAAAGGCGGGCGCATGTCCCGCCTTTGCTCCGCCCATTCCCGTCCGTGTTCTAGGACGCGCATCAGCGCGCGGCACAGACGACAGGCTCCCTCGCCCCCCGGCTCCTCTGTGGTGCGCGCGCACCACTGGTTTCGATTCCCGCATTCGGCTCCTCTGTGGTGCGCGCGCACCACAGGTTTCATTTCTGTGCTTGTTTAACGGAGGATTGTCCAGCAGCATGCCCTACAAGCTCTGCTGTATAGCATGCCACATATCGCCCTGGTCTGCTACAGCACGCCAATGTTACTGCCCATGTGTACTCCCGCCTCACACGAGATTGTCACGTGACACTGATTTCATTGCTAGGTCATTTCCTGGAACGGGAGCTCGGTGATAGTCGTTTTCCACGCTTAGCAGAAGTACTTCCGGTGGGCGTCTCTGCGGTATCTGCCGTGAAATGACTACGCTACGTGCCTTCACCTGTGACGACCTCTTCCGATTCAATAAGATGTGAGTCCGGGGTTTGGGTGGTAGACTATTTGAATAAGAATGAAAGGAGTCTGTGGCAGCTATACTAGATGCTTGCATAATACCCTGCTTGCAAGGCTTCAGGAGGGAGAGACTGTTACTCCCTGCGACCTCGACGTAGAGCGCCTATAAATATACTGAACATACTACTGCATTGCATCTACTGTGCAGCTAATGTATTTATTGCAGCAAGTTAAACGAATGTGAAATGTGCTTTCATTTTGCTTTTCCTTGTAGGAGTGCAAGGTTCTTCAATTAAAACTTTTGAAGTGGGGAATTTGACTTGGTTACTTAGCAAGTGGTTTTACACTATTAATACATAATGCATTGCCAGCACGTTTTTGGCACGGTGCTAGAATATTACTGGGCAGTTTTAGCAGGGCTCTGCAGGGCTGCAATACTAGATGATGTTTCATAAGGAGCGCAGGGCTTTATCAAAATGACAGTTGTTGGCAACAAACAAAAAAAAAACACGCCATAACGCTGTCGACTTTTATGTTAGTATATGCTCCCAAAGTAACCCACACTCAAGTCCTCACTGCAAGTTAAAGGCTCAGTTCCGATCCCTGTGCAAACAGGAGTTTCAGTAACCACTGCCTCACAGCCTCAAGACTCGCTCCACTTTCAGTAACCACTGCCTCATAACCCCAATACTGGCTCCACTTTCAGTAAACACTGCCTCAGGGCCCCGAGACTGTCTCCAGTTTCAGTAAATACTGCCTCAGGGCCCCGAGACTGGCTCCACTTTTAGTAACCACTGCCTCATGGCCCCAAGACTGGCTCCACTTTCAGTAACCACTGCCTCATGGCCCCAAGACTGGCTCCACTTTCAGTAACCACTGCGTCATGGCCCCAAGACTGGCTCCACTTTTAGTGACCACTGCCTCACAACCTCAAGACTGGCTCCACTTTCAGTAACCACTGCCTCATAACCCCAATACTGGCTCCACTTTCAGTAAACACTGCCTCAGGGCCCCGAGACTGTCTCCAGTTTCAGTAAATACTGCCTCAGGGCCCCGAGACTGGCTCCACTTTTAGTAACCACTGCCTCATGGCCCCAAGACTGGCTCCACTTTCAGTAACCACTGCCTCATGGCCCCAAGACTGGCTCCACTTTCAGTAACCACTGCCTCACAGCCTCAAGACTCGCTCCACTTTCAGTAACCACTGCCTCATAACCCCAATACTGGCTCCACTTTCAGTAAACACTGCCTCAGGGCCCCGAGACTGTCTCCAGTTTCAGTAAATACTGCCTCAGGGCCCCGAGACTGGCTCCACTTTTAGTAACCACTGCCTCATGGCCCCAAGACTGGCTCCACTTTCAGTAACCACTGCCTCATGGCCCCAAGACTGGCTCCACTTTCAGTAACCACTGCGTCATGGCCCCAAGACTGGCTCCACTTTTAGTGACCACTGCCTCACAACCTCAAGACTGGCTCCACTTTCAGTAACCACTGCCTCATGGCCGCAAGACTGGCTCCATTTTTAGTATCCACTGCCTCACAACCTCAAGACTGGCTCCACTTTCAGTAAACACTACCTCAGGGCCCCAAAATTGGCTCTACTTTCAATAATCACTGTCTCAGGACCCCAAGACTTTCAGTAACCACTTCTTTGGGCCCCAAGACTGGCTCCACTTACAGTAACCCCTGCCTCACGTCCCCAAGACTGGCTCCACTTTCAGTAACCACTTCCTCGGCCACAAGACTGGCTCCACTTTTAGTAACCACTGCCTCACGGCCTCATGACGGGCTCCACTTTCAGTAACTACTGCCTCATGGCCCCAAGACTGGCTCCACTTTCAGTAACCACTTCTTTGGGCCCCAAGACTGGTTCCACTTAAAGTAACCCCTGCCTCACGTCCCCAAGACTGGCTCCACTTTCAGTAACCACTTCCTCAGCCCCAAGACTGGCTCCACTTTTAGTAACCACTGCCTCACGGCCTCATGACTGGCTCCACTGTCTCAGGACCCCCAGACTGGCTCCACTGTATGAATTAGGAGCTCTGTGATACGCATCATACACTCTCGGGTTTTCCCTTATAATTTCCTGCAGCTCAAACCTGGCGAAATGTACCTGAGGTGAGGCCAGGAAAGTAGGCATAGCATGTAGAATTAGGGGCCAGATATACAAAAATGAGGAACTTCAATTTCCTAATGGTGATTCTTACTGAGTCATAATTAGGAAATAACATTTCCTAATGTAAGAAACCTTTCTACCTATAATTAGCTATTCTTACCGTGTTGCAAATCAACCATTTTATTTCTCCCTGCTGTCATTTGTCTAGTTTTGGGGTTCAACTGTGTAGTGATGGGGTGGGTCTCGTAGTAGTAGATGTGTACAAGACCCATCCCATAAAGTAAACAAGCATTTGCAATGCAATAGGTCTTGCATTATTAAAGTTTGAGCTATTGGTGTTGCATTATTTAGCAATGCCAATAGCTCAAACTTTAATAATGCGAGACCTATTGCATTGCAAATGCTTGTTTATACCTAGCAGCTGCCAGTATGTAGTTATAGTTAGGACCTGGTTTCCATAGGTAAAGCGTTTTTTTATTTGCCTATATCTTTGGAGTCATTTGACGGATCGTCACAAAATTTTCCAAAAGAGTGTCCCAGTGATTCTAGTTGTGCATGGAAAGTTTCGGGGTGTTAAGTCGAGCAGGGGCCGAGAAAAAGGGGGGGACGTAAAAAATAAATGCATTTCTCATGTTATTTCCTACAGGGATTTTAGACACGACTACAGCCCATACCGCTGGATGGAATTATACCAAATTTGGTAGAAAGCTAGCTCTTGGTCCAGAAAGAGTGTTTTTTGTTATTTGGTGTTAATCAATTCAGTAGTTATTGTGATTTTAAAGGAAAAATAAATTTGTATATCTAGGGACGCAGATCTTCCTTGGATCCTCTACGGATCCTTCTCGGATACCCAAATCCACATGCCTACAGCAATGCTGTGATTGTTATACTGTGCCCGGAGTGGTAAAAGGCTTTTGTCATTTCACAGCTCGGCGTGGATGGCACTGTGCTAATTCTATGCTTAAAGATTTTGCTGTAGAAATGGCAAACAACTTTGCCCCTTTCTATTTCGGCATGAATGGCACTGTGCTAATCCTGTGCTTAAATACTTTGATAGAAAAGCAGACATTTGAGGTTGAAAATTCAGAGTGTCACTGGTGTTGTAGGGTGCTCTATTTAGGCACTGTTTTCCACCAAACTTGGGAACTACCCAGAGTTCTCTGCTTCTTTTGCATAATTTATGTGGCACTCTATTCCTGTGTATATATATATATATATATATATATATATATATATATATATATATATATATTTTTTTTTTTATTTCCCAAAATTCCGATCAATGTGGAGGCTGTCAAATAGGGCGGTCCTTGTTCAGGGTATCGGAAACCCTGCAATATCCATACACGATTCCTCAGAGTTTCCCAAAGAAATACAAGGACACTTTGAAAGTTTGCAGTGTAGAGATTTACTGGTGCAGTCAGTAAATCTCCTACACTGCAAACTTTCAAAGTGTCCTTGTATTTCTTTGGGAAACTCTGAGGAATCGTGTATGGATATATATATATATATATATATATATATATAGAATATATATATATATATATAGATATATAGATATATATATATATATATATATATATATATATATATATATAGTGAGAGAGAGATTCATAAACAGCACTGACATGCTTCATTCCTTCATTCAGAAATCCTACAATAGCTGAGTCCCTTAAGGAGCTGTCTTAAATTCATTAATAATGTGTGCACAGAAGGGCAGGTTACTTTCATACCTCTACTACTACTTACAGGTAAGGGAGTTAAATAGGGTCTATGGAGTTATGTTCCTAGATCAGTGATAATGAATGTAACAATGCGCTTACAGTAATGGTTGTTTCTTATGTCTATATATCCAGTCCAATTTCCAATCTTTCTCTAAGTGAATTTGACTTTAACTCCTGTCACTCCCTCTGTCTAATTATTTGTTTCAGTCATTATCTCTTTACCTTTCTTTAATTTTACCTCTTTCATCTTCCCTCGTACTTTACCTCCACATTGTTGTCTCTATACCTTCTCATTTAATCTCATTTTCCTATCTTGCTCTTTTCCTAACTCTTACGTTTATCTTTTGCCACCGTCTAACCATTTCCTTTCACTATTATCTCACGAATCAGCCTCTTCTTTTCTTCACTCTCTCGTTCTTCCCCTCTTGAATCATAAGACTTACTTAAACTACAGCTTTTTCTTTCCTTCTCTTTCCTTCTCTTTCTCTCAAAATACATTTTCCTCTAATCATCTCCTGCTCTTTCATCTCTTCCCATTGCATTAGCCCTATTCTCTTTTCCTGCTCATTATTCTACTCAATGAATTTCACAATTTTCCCTCTCTTGCTTTTGTCCTTTCTCTTTCTTGTGATTCATCTGCCCTTTTTTCTCCTCCACCATCCGCTCTTCGCCTTCCAATTTAGGCCCCAATATCTTTACCCCTCATCTGCCAAACTACAGTCTCTCTCGAGCCGCAGGTTACCTTTGCCATAAGTTACTCGTCAACGCAGTGGTCAGTGAGTGGGTTAAAGGAATGGGGTGCATGAACATTGTCCAGGAGCTCAGAAGAATAACTAGCGGAGCGCTTTTACCCCCAATAACTATGACATTCCTGAAAGCATTAATAGCAGAAAACGAACACCTATTCAGTGCACAAATCCAAAATTACCGAAATTGCTAATTATTGTTTTAATAAGTCCGAAGTTCTAAAAAGTATCTCCATTTTCAGCTCCAGCGATGAGTTACAGAACTTTCCTACCTTCAAGTAAGGGAATTATCTATCTGCCCTTAACCACTTTTTGTAGTTTTCAAGGGTCGGATTAAAAGGAGTCAGTAACAGTTGTTTTGCAATGTTCGTGTTCAGATTTCCATCTCCCCTTACTGTAAATCACCATATTTGTTACCCATTTCTGCACTCTCTTTTGGGATGTCCACTGAGACCTGGAGCTGGCATACCTCTCTCAGACCTCTTGATCTTCTGTAAATGAATGCTGACTTTCACCCAAAGCAAAGTGAGCAAGGAATGCCGCCAATTAGCTCTAGCGATCTTTGCATGGGCAATTCCATTTCATTTAAGTGCTCATTTTAATCCTGTTACTAGCAGGTGGCTTTTCAATCACTTGCACTTTGACCGCCAGTGTGCCGGGCTTGTGTTTACAAAATCCTGGGGCAGATTTACAAGCCCCTTGCGCCACTTTTGCGTCACTTTTCCCATGTTAAACGTGACGCAAAAGTGGCGCAAGGGGCTTGTAAATCTGCCCCCTATATTTAAATTCAGGCGCCGACGGTACAGGGAAGAACGGTAGGCTGGGGCGTAGCGGGGGAAATCGACAGATGACGGGATAGGGAAAATAAAATAAAAAAATAAACTAGACCACTTACCTTGTGCTCGCCGCATCGCCGATGCAGCAAGCACAAGGCAAGTGTTTTTATTTATTTTTTTATTTCATTTTCCCTATCCCGTCGTCTGTTGACTCCCCCCCCCCCCCCACTGCACCTGTTTGAATTAATATCTTGTTCACGATATTCCACCTGATAGCTTGGATTTATAATACATTGCGATCTAATAGATTTATAGTTATTTTGGCAAGATCTTTCTTTGAAAAGACATTGCCACCAGAGCACAAAATGAATCCATAGCTCAGCTGACATACACAGTCAGCTCTCTTACGCATTACAATCTCGGTGCTCGATTCACGGGAGGGGTAGCTATGATAATCTATTTTCTTGGATGGGCCAGTGGAATGTTTCTACTTATTCCTGCCCACTATGAACTAACAAGTCTTAATGTTCCAGATGGTGAATGCATTGCCTTCCCTGTGACAAGGTTAGCAATTCTGGTCCTAACTTCAACCTTGAGATCTCTTCCTCTGCTCTGAGAGGTGACCACGTGACTTCCACTTGAAATTAATTAAAGGGTAGACCACATGCCAAGAGAGTGTTTGCTCCAAATAAACAGTGTCGGCTGTCTTGGAAATTTGAGGAAAGCCCCGGTGAGGTTTAAGGCACCTAAAACCAGCTATCACATTGTATGCCATCTCACGTCTTAGTACAAGTGCATGTCGGTTTGTTTTAGAGACAGTTATTTAGCCTTTTAGAATTTCTACCAACTTAACTGGACTTCACTTGACTACCTGCCTTGGGAAAGTGAACTTCCTATTGAACCTTTCGGAGCAGCGCAGCATCCCGCCTGCTGCCTTGGCAGCTTATATGCATAGCGTTCCTCTCCCCTGAATCCAGCGTGGGCTGGTAGCCAAGAAGCGAAATGAGAACAAAGAAAGCATGAAACCATTGACTCATCCCCAAGGTCTCTTCCATGGGTCTCCACACTTGTCGGATACTCAGATGGCTATTGCAGGCATAGCTCTTTCATCTCCTTTGAATGCAGTCTTAACCGTATTTAACTACCTCTAGGAACTCAGATTGTTCATACTCAACCATTTCTTTTGAATTGCTTCTATACTATTATTACCCTCGGCAAGTCTGCAGTTTCCAGCTTCCTGTATGTTTTTTCATTGGAGTTGATGTTGCCAATCCACAGTTTCCTCAGTTTTACAGGTAAGGCCATATGTATACCCCCACTATGATCTTTCTCTGTTGCAGCTGTCAAAATACAGAACTGTAGCAGTGGTTTAAGATTTGTCACAGATCATAAGCAATAAAGTATGTGTTTAATGTAATATGACAGCAGTGTTATGAACAGAGGTGCTGCAATGATATCCTACACACAGCTACAAAAAGGGTGTGCAGCTGGTTTCCACCCGAGGTGTCAAGGAAAGATCCTGGAGCAATGTACATATGAAAGGTCTCTGTATCAATAAAATAGATATGGTAATTTCAGGATTTATTATAAGGTTTCATCATTGATTGGATCATTCTTTGCCAAAAGGTATCAAGGCATGCAACCAGCAGCGTAGTGTGAGCAGGGCCATAGGTGCGGTTGCACGGGGCACAAAATTCTAAGGGGTGCAAAATTTTAATAGAGGCACAAAATTTTAAAAGAAAAGTGGAAGGATACTTGCCTTGCCCCTGGCGCTGTCAACCCACGCTACGCCATCCAACAGCCTAGCCAAAAGGTATCAACACTTCCAACAGCCTACACGTGTTTCGTGTAATAGACTTTTTCAAGGCTGGATGAAGTAAGAGCTACTGAATACACTCGCTGTAACTACTTGGGTTGGTTCAGCAGTAAGCTCACTCATGCCAATGTGCAGTTAACAGCCGAGGTGGGGGATGTACAGCATTAGGACAGGTAATCACTCCAATATGAAAAAGAAATGTTGCATTGTTTGTTAGTCCAAATTCAATGGATGGCTGTGATAGGCGCAGCAAAGAACAGGCAAGAGCTCTGTATGTTAATTGTGCCCGTCAAATCAAAGGTATCAGAAAAGCCATGGTCAGTTAGGTAGCTGTGTCTATTGGTAAGTCACAGCGGAACAAGTCGAATCTTCATCCCACAGCTGTTAACCACATATCGCCACGATTGAGCTGACTGCTAACCCAACCCGAGAAGTTACGGTGATAGTATTCAGTCGCTCTTGCTGTACTTACCAAGAGACTTCATATTCAAACAGAAGCCTTGAAAAAGTCTATCAGATGAAACATGTGTCGTCTGATGGATGTGTTAATACCTTTTGACCAGGTTTTTGGATCAGTTGATGAACCTTATAATAAATCCAGAAATTAACATGAATTGATGAACTATTTTAATGATACACAGATTCATAGATACTTTACTTACCTCGAGTGCTCCAGCATCTTTATTTGACTTTTTTTTGCATGTGTGGTCAAAGAGTACATCCACTATCCTTACATTGTATCCGATTGACTCCTAGAATGTAGCTATGACCTCTATTGCCTCTATTGCCTGGTGTCTGAGAACAGTCTTTCAGTTTCCCTCTATGCAGCTTCACTTACTTATCCCTTCCCCAACCAATTGTCAGCCTTGACCCATGTCTCCAGCCTGCCACTATTCCACCCTGTGGACGTCTCACCTGAAATAACTTTGCACACTATGTTATATTTCTCTTCAACTAGCATCTTGAAACTACTATCTTGCGATTCTGCCATAGCTGTAGCTGATCCAAGTGCTTCTTCATTAAGTAGTCCACTAGTGATGTGCTCTTTTCTTCCATGTTCCTTTTTAGCTGCCAATCATAAGACTGCGCTGATCTCTCATATAGGGAGCGTACTCCCAATGGAATCACCCTGTCAGATCGATCACAAACCCTTGAACCAGTTTTGAGAGACAGGCTGAATCTTGCCCCATTCTCATGGAGAGCTATTTCTGGCCTAGTAGCAAGAAAAGCAATGTCTTTACTGATGCACAGCAATGATATAAGTAGGTTACATGTGGGTGAAATCTTTGAAGTTGAAACTGAAGCAATTTCATGAACTACTTTGATAAACTACACGCTTTACTCTTCCAGAGCTGCACTCTCTCGGACACACTCTGCGTGACAAGAATAGTCAAGCTTTTTGTAAAAATGTCTTCCCTGGGAATAAACAGTTGCAATGCTCTCAGATGCAAAGATTAGTTCAGGAAGTATTTTTGGATTTTCAGAAACATTCAGTGTGACCAATACAGAATGTGGGACTGTTAGAAATGGGATCTCTAGTTGGCAAGGGCTTGCACCTTTGTCCAAGTAGGGACCCTTCTTCCTAGTCAGGGTAAGGGTTGTTACACTCGTGAAGTAACCCCTGCTCACCCTCGTGGTAGCTTGGCACGAGCAGTCAGGCTTAATTCAGAGGCAGTGTGTAAAGCATTTGCACATAACCAACAGTAATACAGTGTAAGCACTACAAACGGACACCACACCAGTTTAGAAAAATAACCAATATTTTATATACTCAAGACAAGACCAATTACGACAAAAATCCACAATACTATACTTTACGAATGAATACTTGATACGTTAACTTCTTCTTTGCAGGAATAGCACAAAAGCAAAGTTCGTACGAGTCGGTAGCTCCGTCCGAGCCTACCGTGATGCTGAGAACCACAGAGTCTAACAGTTCCAGCCGACCGCGTCGATACGGGCCAGCAGAGTCATGGACAGACTCGGTTACAGTACCTTTCTCGTTGTGGCTGGTACGGAGTGTACGAGCCGGTCGGCGTTCGTCGCGGTTGCGGTGCAAGACGGAGCGATGCAAGGTGCGGTGTCCCTCGATGCGGTGCAGGCAGCGGCTCGATGAGCGTCGTGCAGACGGAGTCGGTGAGTCCAAGGCGTGCGATGCAGGGCGAGACGATGCTCGATGCGGTGCTGACAGGTTACGATGCAGGCGACCTAGCCGGAGTGCGGGAGCTGGCGTCGGACAGCGGTGCGAGTCGGAGCGGTGCGTCGCAGACGTGCGAGCGGTGCCCCAAATGCGGTGCGGTCTCGACTCTTGAGCCAGTTGCAGCGACAGTGTCGGTCTGGTCCGGCTGGCCCAGTGAAGCGATGCGATGCGAACTGCGGTGCCCACAGGTCACGGTGCAAGCAGCGGCTCGATGTTGGCGGCGTCGGACGTCGCCCACGGTGAGACCAGGGTTGCGATGCGAAGCGGGGCGATGCGGTCTGCGGTGCAAACAGGTCACCGGCCAGGGATGGATTCGGTTGACGGAGTCGGTTGCAGTTCCCTTCCTCTGTGGCAACTGAAACAGCGTTCCAGCAGCGGTACCCAGAGGCTTGTGAAGTCTTTGTAGTCCTGAGACTTCTTAACAGGAGGCCAGCTCGGTTCCTGGCCCTTGGAGATACTCAGCACAAGTTTGTAGAAAGTTCAGTCCAGTCCTTTCACTGCCCAAGGCCGAAGCAGCAGCTGCAGGCCAGCCCAACAAAGCAACAACACAGCAAAGGGGCAGTACTCCTCCTGGCAGCTCTTCCAGCTCTTCGTCTTGGCAGGTTCCTTGATTCCAGCGAGATCTAAATTCATGGGGTCAGGGCCCCAATATTTATATCCCAAATTCCTTTGTTCTCTGAAGGCAGAGAGGCCTTCGCCTAGTCCAAACCAGTTCTGGAGCACTTTGTTGACAAGTCTCCGTCCCTTCTTTCAGTGAGTAGGCCAGGGACATCAGACGCACCACAGGAGGTGGAGCCAGCATTGTGGAGGGAAGGCACTGTCCTATTCAGGGCCCAGGTGCGACCCCTCCCACCCATCTACAGGTCGATCTGGCTATTCAGCCCTGCGCTGACTCACCCTGTCTCCTGGCATCCCCCAGCCCCTGTCACTCACATTCCAGACAAGGAATACACAATCTCGCAGAGGCAGGCTTGGATGGTTAGACAAGAAAATACCCACTTTCTAAAAGTGGTATTTTCAAACACAGAATGTTAAAACCAACCTTACTAAAAGCTGCATTTTATCATTCTGAGTCCAGGCATACTAAACTCGAATTTCTACCATGTTCCCGGGGTCAGTTAGGATTATAAGCTGTAATAATCAAAACTGCCCGTTCTGGCCTAGGGGGAACAGGTAGCCTTGCAATAGTGAAGAACGAACTAGGCTGTAATTCCCTATCAGGACATGCCGCACACACCCGGGCATGTCCTACCTTTCGCGTACAACGCACCCTGCCCACAGGGGTACCTTGGGCCTACCTTAGGGGTGACTAACATGTAGCAAAGGGAAGGTTTACGGACTTGCAAGTGTGTGCACTTGCCAAGTCGACATGGCAGCCCCAGGCTGCGCACAGGCTCTGCGGTGGCAGGCCCGAGTTACACTTTACGGGCTGTTTGCGTGGGTGGCACAATCCAGTGCTGCAGCCCACCAACAGCATTTGGTCTATAGGCCCTGGCACTCGCAGTGCACTTTACAAGGGACTGACACATAAACCAAATAGGCCAATCATGGAAACACCAATCCATAACACATTTTATACAGGAGCACTTGCACTTTCCCACTGGACCGCAGTGAGGAAAGTGCGCAGAATCATCACACCAGCAAAAACAGAGTCAAAACCGGGAGGTCAGAAAGCAAAAAGTCAGGGAAACACGCCAAAAGATGCCAAGTCTAACACATGTCCCCTCCAGCTGAAAGTAGGGAGAACTACCCAACCCCATTGGAGTTCTCCTCACTAAGGCGGAAGAACCTGGACAGACCATCTGCGTTGGCGTGTTCTGTACCAGGACGGTGTTCCACCGTAAAGTCCATTCCCTGTAGGGAGATGGACCACCTCAGCAGTTTTGGATTCTCGCCCTCATTTGCATCAACCATCTGAGGGGCCTGTGGTCTGTCTGAACCCGGAAGTGAGTCCCAAACAGGTATGGTCTCAACTTCTTCAGCGCCCAGACCACAGCAAAAGCTTCCCTTTCTATGGCACTCCACCTCTGTTCCCTGGGAAGTAGTCTCCTGCTAAGGAAGACTACAGGCTGATCCAGGCCCTCTTCGTTCAGTTGTGAGAGCACCGCTCCCACACCATGCTCTGAAGCGTCAGTCTGCACGACAAATTCTTTGGAGAAGTCAGGTGCCTTGAGCACGGGCGCCGTGCACATGGCTGCCTTCAGGGCATCAAAAGCTTTCTGGCAGGATTCAGTCCAGATCACTTTCCTGGGCTGCCTCTTAGAGGTCAGCTCTGTTAAGGGGGCAACGATGGTGCCATAGCCCTTAACAAATCTCCTATAATAGCCGGTGAGACCTAAGAAGGCTCTCACCTCTGTCTGGGTCTTGGGGGTTCCCAAGCCAGAATGGTGTCAATCTTGGGTTGTAGGGGCGCCACCTGGCCGCTCCTACCTGGTGTCCCAAGTACACCACAGAACCCTGCCCGATCTGGCACTTACTGGCCTTGATCGTGAGGCCTGCACCTTGCAGAGCCCTCAACACTTTCTCAAGGTGCTGTAAATGTTCTTCCCAGCTGGAACTGAACACAGCAATGTCATCCAGGTAGGCGGCACTGAAATCCTCCAGCCCAGCCAACACCTGATTGACCAACCTCTGAAAGGTGGCAGGGGCATTCTTCAACCCAAAGGGCATCACCCGGAATTGGTAATGACCTTCTGGGGTTGAGAATGCTGATCTCTCCTTGGCCCCATCGGTTAAGGCAATCTGCCAGTACCCAGACGTTAAATCAAACGTGCTGAGGAACCGGGCAGCTCCCAACCGATCAATGAGCTCATCAGCTCTGGGGATGGGGTGCGCGTCAGTCCTGGTGACGGCATTGAGCCCACGGTAGTCCACACAAAACCGGAGTTCTGGAGTGGCACCGGGCGCCGCAGCCTTTGGGACCAAGACCACTGGGCTGGCCCAAGGACTGTGGGAGGGCTCAATCACCCCTAACGCCAACATCTTAGAGACCTCCTCCTTGATGCTGGCTCTGACCCGGTCAGTCAACCTGTAAATCTTGTGCTTCACAGGATGGCTGTCACCGGTGTCCACGTCATGGGTACACCAGTGAGTAACACCGGGGGTCAGAGAGAACAGTGGGGCGAACTGTCCCAACAACTGGCGACAGTCCCCTGCTGCTCCTGAGTCAGAGTAGGGAGAGGATCACACCCTCTACTGACCCAACATGCTCCTTGGTAGACAGGAGGTCAGGGAGAGGCTCGCTCTCCTCTTCCACCCCATCATCTGTCGCCAAGAGCATACTCACTTCGGACCTCTCGAAGTGGGGCTTGAGGCGGTTCACGTGAAGGACCCTCAAAGGGTTCCTTGGAGCCTGCAAATCCACCAGGTAGGTGACGTCACTTTGCGCTCCTTTACCTCATATGGCCCAGTCCACTTGTCCTGCAAGGCACAAGGTGCCACTGGGGCCATTACCCACACTTTTTGCCCAGGTTGAAATTCGACCAGAGTGGCGTTCTGGTCATACCATCTCTTCATTTCTTCCTGGCTTGCTTCTAGGTTCGCCTGAGCGAGTTTCCTGAAGCGGGCAGTTTGGTTTCTAAAGGCCAGCATGTAGCTAAATACATCCTGGGGAGTTTTCCTGGGAGCCGCCTCCCAGCCTTCCTTCACCAAACTCAGAGGTCCTCTGACAGGGTGGCCATACAGGAGCTCAAAGGGGCTGTACCCAAGAGACTTCTGAGGCACCTCCCTGTACGCAAAGAGTAGGCATGGCAAGAGGACGTCCCACTTACGCCTCATGGGTTCTGTTAGACCCTTGATCATGCCTTTCAAGGTCTGGTTGAATCTCTCCACCAGACCGTTTCCTTGTGGGTGGTAAGGAGTGGTGAACTTGTAGGTTACCCCACACTCCTTCCACAGGGATGTCATATACTTCGATATGAAATTGGTCCCCTATCGGAAACCACCTCTCTGGGGAATCCCACACGGGAAAAGATCCCCATTAACGTCCGGCCCACCACTGGCGCCGTCGTTGTCCTGAGAGGGATTGCCTCCGGGTACCGGGTGGCATGGTCCACCAAGACCAGGATGTACCTGTTGCCCATGGCTGTCTTGGGATCCAGTGGCCCCACAATATCCATCCCTACCCTTTCAAAGGGTGTTCCAACAACCGGAAAAGGTTGGAGAGGAGCTTTGACCTTCCTCCCACTCTTACCACTTGCCTGGCAAGTTTGGCAAGACCTACAGTGTGCATCTGACTGCCTTCGCATTTGGGGCCAAAAGAAGTGGGTGACAAGCCTGTCAAAGGTCTTGTCCTGCCCCAAATGTCCTGCCAAAGGCACGTCATGAGCCAGACCCAGTAGGAATGTCCTGAAGCGCTGGGGTACCACCAGCACACGGGCTGACCCAGGCTCAGCAACCTTAGGCTCACTGTATAGGAGACCACTCTCCCAGTAGATCAGATGTGACCCGGACTGATTACCAGCTGCCTGGTCTGCAGCCTGCCGCCGCAGACCCTCCAGAGTAGGGCACTCGTTCTGCTCCCTGCAGAACTCCTCCCTGGTGGGACCCCCTTCTTGCTGCCAATGGGTCAGCTCAGAGATGTCTCCCAGTTCGGCTACCTGCTCCCCTGTAGGCACCGGGCGTCCCCTCGAGGTCCGCCTCCTCCCGGTCCGTGGGAACTTCGGGGCCGGTTTCCCGCGCCCCCTGCCCTTTCTCTTGGCAGGGACTTGGGCCACTGTTTCAGGCTCCAAGTCCTCTTGATCACCCTTTCTGGCCGCCATTGACCGAGTAGACACGCATGCCCACTCTGGCAACCCAAGCATCTCCAAGTGAGACCTGAGCTCAACCTCCTTCCATGAGGACTGCTCCAGGTCGTTTCCTAGCAGACAATCTACAGGCATGGTAGGGCTCACAACCACCCTCAAGGGACCTGAGACCCCCCATTCAAAGGGAACCTGCGCCACCATACACTGGCGCTCAGAGTTGTCGACAGCAACTACTTGGTGGAATGCTCCTGGGACTACTTGCTTCTCAGACACCAGGTGACACCGGACTGAGGTCACACTGGCTCCAGTATCTCTGAGAGCCTCTACCCTGTTCCCATTAATGGTCACCCAGGTGCTATATTTCTTTGTGTTAGGGGGCACCTGGTTTCCTGGGACCATCTCACTGTCCCCTAGTGAGACAAGGGTCATTTCTGCGGGATCCCCACCCTCCTGTGGGCACCCCTCCTCCCCAAGCGCTACACTAGCCAACACTTTGGATTGTCCACCGGTGGGTGGCTGTGTCCCCTTCGGGCACTTGGGGTCCCCCTTAAAGTGACCTACCTGGTCACATGCATAACACTTGCTGGGGGCCGGTCTCAACAGGCTTCCCTGTAGAGACCCCTTTCTTCTTATCACCGGGGGCTGGGAACCTTTACCCTGGGTACTAGTTTGGGGCCCTTTAGAGAACTCCTGTGCTTTACCCTTGTCCCCCCACCTTTCTGCTGGGGACCCTGCCCACCTTTGGCTGAGTCTCCCCAAACGCTTTCTTGTGGACCCTGGTACTCACCCAGCGGTCCGCTTCCATAGCAAGCTTCCTGGGGTCAGTTAGCTTACTATCAACTAGGTGCTGGCGCAGATCTGCAAAACATAGACTAGACAAGTGCTCCCATGCAATCAAGTTGTAGAGCCCCTGAAAATCTGTTACACTACTGCCCTTCACCCAACCATCCAGAGACCTGCAGAACACATCCACACATTCCAACCAAGTGTTGACATCAGACTTCTTACTGGACCTGAACTGATCCCTGTACTTTTCAGGAGTAAGACCATACTTCGTGAGAAGGGCATCCTTCATGTCAGCATAGGTGAGGTGATACCCCTTACCCAAAGCTATCGGAGCATCCCTTGCTTCTTCCGGGAAAAGTGGCCACAATCCTGCTCCCCAATTCTCCTCAGGGACCCCATTCATGTGTATGGCTGCCTCATAACCCTGGAACCACCTTTGTATGTCATCCCCCTTCTTGAACTCCTTGCCTACGTTCTTGGGAATGTGCACAATCCTGTCTGCCTTTCTGGACGAATTGCTGCCACCATCTGAGCCTGACTTACTCCTAAGTTCTAGCTCCTTCAGTTCTCTCTCATGCTCTAAGAGCATCTTCCTCTCCTCTATGGCCAATCTCTTCTCCTCCCGCTCACTCTCCAATCTGAGCTTCTGCAGCTCAAACTGCCTTGCCTCCCGCCTGTCCTCCAGCTCCTCTGGGGACAGACTGCTGCTGCCTGACCTGGCGGGTTCCCCCTACCCAAAAGCACATCCACCCTGGAAATAGGCTCCTCCGCCTCCTCACTGAGATCACCAGGCTGCCCATTGGCATGTCTGGCTGCTACCCAGGCCCTCAGCGCCTTCTGTAGCTCCTCCTTCCTTGTGAGGCCTTTAATTTGGACTTTCAGGTTTTTACAAATCGCTCGTAACTCCTTTACGGCGTAGGATTCCAACCTGTCCTCCTCAAAGATAACTTCCAGAGATGCAACGGATGATGCAATTGATTCAGGCATGACAAAAGTCGTGAGTTGAAAACTGGCAAGATCAAAAATAGGCCAAAAGAAAAAGAACCAGTATGTGGTACGTAATGGTCTGCGATATGGTAGTAGTGCACACCAATCACTGTAAGTCAAGTGCAAACACAAGTCCTATCCTCACCGCTGACAACCAATGTTAGAAATGGGATCTCTAGTTGGCAAGGGCTTGCACCTTTGTCCAAGTAGGGACCCTTCTTCCTAGTCAGGGTAAGGGTTGTTACACTCGTGAAGTAACCCCTGCTCACCCTCGTGGTAGCTTGGCACGAGCAGTCAGGCTTAATTCAGAGGCAGTGTGTAAAGCATTTGCACATAACCAACAGTAATACAGTGTAAGCACTACAAACGGACACCACACCAGTTTAGAAAAATAACCAATATTTTATATACTCAAGACAAGACCAATTACGACAAAAATCCACAATACTATACTTTACGAATGAATACTTGATACGTTAACTTCTTCTTTGCAGGAATAGCACAAAAGCAAAGTTCGTGCGAGTCGGTAGCTCCGTCCGAGCCTACCGTGATGCTGAGAACCACAGAGTCTAACAGTTCCAGCCGACCGCGTCGATACGGGCCAGCAGAGTCATGGACAGACTCGGTTACAGTACCTTTCTCGTTGTGGCTGGTACGGAGTGTACGAGCCGGTCGGCGTTCGTCGCGGTTGCGGTGCAAGACGGAGCGATGCAAGGTGCGGTGTCCCTCGATGCGGTGCAGGCAGCGGCTCGATGAGCGTCGTGCAGACGGAGTCGGTGAGTCCAAGGCGTGCGATGCAGGGCGAGACGATGCTCGATGCGGTGCTGACAGGTTGCGATGCAGGCGACCTAGCCGGAGTGCGGGAGCTGGCGTCGGACAGCGGTGCGAGTCGGAGCGGTGCGTCGCAGACGTGCGAGCGGTGCCCCAAATGCGGTGCGGTCTCGACTCTTGAGCCAGTTGCAGCGACAGTGTCGGTCTGGTCCGGCTGGCCCAGTGAAGCGATGCGATGCGAACTGCGGTGCCCACAGGTCACGGTGCAAGCAGCGGCTCGATGTTGGCGGCGTCGGACGTCGCCCACGGTGAGACCAGGGTTGCGATGCGAAGCGGGGCGATGCGGTCTGCGGTGCAAACAGGTCACCGGCCAGGGATGGATTCGGTTGACGGAGTCGGTTGCAGTTCCCTTCCTCTGTGGCAACTGAAACAGCGTTCCAGCAGCGGTACCCAGAGGCTTGTGAAGTCTTTGTAGTCCCTGAGACTTCTTAACAGGAGGCCAGCTCGGTTCTTGGCCCTTGGAGATACTCAGCACAAGTTTGTAGAAAGTTCAGTCCAGTCCTTTCACTGCCCAAGGCCGAAGCAGCAGCTGCAGGCCAGCCCAACAAAGCAACAACACAGCAAAGGGGCAGTACTCCTCCTGGCAGCTCTTCCAGCTCTTCGTCTTGGCAGGTTCCTTGATTCCAGCGAGATCTAAATTCATGGGGTCAGGGCCCCAATATTTATATCCCAAATTCCTTTGTTCTCTGAAGGCAGAGAGGCCTTCGCCTAGTCCAAACCAGTTCTGGAGCACTTTGTTGACAAGTCTCCGTCCCTTCTTTCAGTGAGTAGGCCAGGGACATCAGACGCACCACAGGAGGTGGAGCCAGCATTGTGGAGGGAAGGCACTGTCCTATTCAGGGCCCAGGTGCGACCCCTCCCACCCATCTACAGGTCGATCTGGCTATTCAGCCCTGCGCTGACTCACCCTGTCTCCTGGCATCCCCCAGCCCCTGTCACTCACATTCCAGACAAGGAATACACAATCTTGCAGAGGCAGGCTTGGATGGTTAGACAAGAAAATACCCACTTTCTAAAAGTGGTATTTTCAAACACAGAATGTTAAAACCAACCTTACTAAAAGCTGCATTTTATCATTCTGAGTCCAGGCATACTAAACTCGAATTTCTACCATGTTCCCGGGGTCAGTTAGGATTATAAGCTGTAATAATCAAAACTGCCCGTTCTGGCCTAGGGGGAACAGGTAGCCTTGCAATAGTGAAGAACGAACTAGGCTGTAATTCACTATCAGGACATGCCGCACACACCCGGGCATGTCCTACCTTTCGCGTACAACGCACCCTGCCCACAGGGGTACCTTGGGCCTACCTTAGGGGTGACTAACATATAGCAAAGGGAAGGTTTAGGGACTTGCAAGTGTGTGCACTTGCCAAGTCGACATGGCAGCCCCAGGCTGCGCACAGGCTCTGCGGTGGCAGGCCCGAGTTACACTTTACGGGCTGTTTGCGTGGGTGGCACAATCCAGTGCTGCAGCCCACCAACAGCATTTGGTCTATAGGCCCTGGCACTCGCAGTGCACTTTACAAGGGACTGACACATAAACCAAATAGGCCAATCATGGAAACACCAATCCATAACACATTTTATACAGGAGCACTTGCACTTTCCCACTGGACCGCAGTGAGGAAAGTGCGCAGAATCATCACACCAGCAAAAACAGAGTCAAAACCGGGAGGTCAGAAAGCAAAAAGTCAAGGGAAACACGCCAAAAGATGCCAAGTCTAACAGGGACATTGCCTCATCAGTCCTTTCCGTGATGTCCAAAAGAGGTCGCTTATACCTACAAGCCCTTTTTGGAAGTGCTAGAAACTCAAAAACCTCCAGATGTATTTATGTTTCAGTATTTTAGTTGAAAACAATTAAATTAGAAAACTACAGCAGACAAAAACACCTTCCATCTATAGAACACACGGTAAACCTTGCATTCGCAACATGGTACATCAACTCTGGTTACAGTTCCAAACACAGAACTCATCACCTTAAAGATATCTTAGCTCTTCCGTTTGAACCTATTCCATGAAAGAAAAAATGGGGGTGCATGAGAAAAAAGGAATCACAAAGGCAAAAATTATTCTAAACACAGTATGTAATCCTATATCATGCCATAGGTACAGAAACATAGAGGTCATGTTTTAGAGTTTCACTGGGTCAAAACTTAAGTCGAATTTATATTTTGGTATCTAAGAAAAGTATGGATGGAAATTTGATTTACAATCCTTCAATGAGCTTTTTGCAGTATGGCTTCTGGCTTATCGGTATACTCCCAAAATACATAGCAAATGTATTTTTAGTGTTTATTTTTTTAACTCCTCCTCTCTGCTGATAGTTTACACAATTTGATGAAGAATCATTATAGTATAGGCTCCCTCAATGTCTAGACTCATGCAATAATCAATTACCTTCACTTGTGCTTGAATATGTAAATATTTAAAATACATTTGGAGTATTAACCTCTATGAAAATAAGGTTTAAACAAGTGTTGCTTCTCAGAGATACAAATAAATCTCCGGTGAAATCTGCTTGATCCAAGAGTTGGTCATCAGTAGCAATTCAACATTACCATAGCATCATTGAAGACTGAGGTTCTGTTTGGCCATTAAAGTCACCAAGTACCCACATTTAGGAAGAAATGCCTCTAATACTCTTCTGCCACAATCTCCTGCTGTTTCTCCAGCTCTTTGATGGCCTAATGACACAAGCTTTAAGCACCAGGCAGACAACATAGAAGATTTCCAATCTCAGCTAACCGTCATTGGCTGAGATACAAAACTCTTTCATATTTTATTGCTTTAGCACGCTATTGTTTTGATCAACAGAATACCTTTTTCATTTCCTCTAGCAATTTCCATAAAAGACACTTAGGGGCCGATTCCGATCTCGGTCGGAGGCGCACCCAATACTATTCGGTCGGGAAAAAAGCCATGCGAAAGCCAGTTTCCCGACCGATCCGTACAGCACACCGAACGAGCAAGTACGATGCGCACAACAGCAAAAATTCCGGCCGAGCCGTACTCACCCAAACCAGGTCCTGTTCTCCGACCGAGGCGAATCCGGAAACGCCGAATCGAGTCGCACGGAAGGGAAAATGCAGCCCCGTCCGGCCGGACAAGTACGATGCGCTTCCCGTACGCGCCGAACCCGTCGCTACGCACGGCACGTCAAAGCATCCGGGAGAGGCGCACATAAGCTCCGAATCGCGCCACAACACGATCCACGGCTACGAGACGAACACAGCACAGACGAGGACGACGCGAAGCGACGAGGACGAAGCGAGCGACGAGGACGAAGCCAAGCGACGAGGACGACGCGAAGCAACGAGAAGGACGAACGACACGAACCAACCATGAATCCCTTCGTCCCGATCATACCAATATTCTACATCTACTACCGGAACAGGCACGGACGCGTACGGCGCAGAAGGTAAGTCAGACACCAACCACAAAACACATACAACACGTACACGACACATCACACACATACACGGGGAATCTGAATATACTTGCAACAGCAGCACCATAGGGGCGGGATGCCCATCACCAATGCCACATATGCACACAGGGGCCTGGATGCGCACCACCACTACCACCCCTACCCAGGGGGGCTGGATGCCTACCACTACTACCACCCTTAGCCATGGGGGTGCCAAATGCCCACCACCACTACCACCCTTAGCCAGGGGGCAGGATGCCCACCACTACTACCACCCTCACCCAGGGGGGCAGGATGCCCACCACTACTACCACCCTCACCCAGGGGGGCAGGATGCCCACCACTACTACCACCCTTAGCCAGGGGGCAGGATGCCCACCACTACTACCACCCTCACCCAGGGGGGCAGGATGCCCACCACTACTACCACCCTTAGCCAGGGGGCAGGATGCCTACCACTACTACCACCCTTAGCCAGGGGGCAGGATGCCCACCACTACTACCACCCTCACCCAGGGGGGCAGGATGCCCACCACTACTACCACCCTCACCCAGGGGGCAGGATGCCCACCACTACTACCACCCTTAGCCAGGGGGCAGGATGCCCACCACTACTACCACCCTCACCCAGGGGGGCAGGATGCCCACCACTACTACCACCCTCACCCAGGGGGCAGGATGCCCACCACTACTACCACCCTTAGCCAGGGGGCAGGATGCCCACCACTACTACCACCCTCACCCAGGGGGGCAGGATGCCCACCACTACTACCACCCTTAGCCAGGGGGCTGGATGCCCACCACTACTACCACCCTCACCCAGGGGGGCAGGATGCCTACCACTACTACCACCCTTAGCCAGGGGGCAGGATGCCCACCACTACTACCACCCTCACCCAGGGGGGCAGGATGCCCACCACTACTACCACCCTTAGCCAGGGGGCAGGATGCCCACCACTACTACCACCCTTAGCCAGGGGGCTGGATGCCTACCACTACTACCACCCTTAGCCAGGGGGCAGGATGCCTACCACTACTACCACCCTTAGCCAGGGGGCTGGATGCCTACCACTACTACCACCCTTAGCCAGGGGGCTGGATGCCTACCACTACTACCACCCTTAGCCAGGGGGCTGGATGCCTACCACTACTACCACCCTTAGCCAGGGGGCAGGATGCCTACCACTACTACCACCCTCACCCAGGGGGGCAGGATGCCCACCACTACTACCACCCTTAGCCAGGGGGCAGGAAGCCTACCACTACTACCACCCTTAGCCAGGGGGCAGGATGCCCACCACTACTACCACCCTCACCCAGGGGGGCAGGATGCCCACCACTACTACCACCCTCACCCAGGGGGGCAGTATGCCCACCACTACTACCACCCTTAGCCAGGGGGCAGGATGCCCACCACTACTACCACCCTTAGCCAGGGGGCTGGATGCCTACCACTACTACCACCCTTAGCCAGGGGGCTGGATGCCTACCACTACTACCACCCTTAGCCAGGGGGCTGGATGCCTACCACTACTACCACCCTTAGCCAGGGGGCAGGATGCCTACCACTACTACCACCCTCACCCAGGGGGGCAGGATGCCCACCACTACTACCACCCTTAGCCAGGGGGCAGGAAGCCTACCACTACTACCACCCTTAGCCAGGGGGCAGGATGCCCACCACTACTACCACCCTCACCCAGGGGGGCAGGATGCCCACCACTACTACCACCCTCACCCAGGGGGGCAGTATGCCCACCACTACTACCACCCTTAGCCAGGGGGCAGGATGCCCACCACTACTACCACCCTCACCCAGGGGGGCAGGATGCCCACCACTACTACCACCCTTAGCCAGGGGGCAGGATGCCTACCACTACTACCACCCTTAGCCAGGGGGCAGGATGCCCACCACTACTACCACCCTCACCCAGGGGGGCAGGATGCCCACCACTACTACCACCCTCACCCAGGGGGGCAGGATGCCCACCACTACTACCACCCTTAGCCAGGGGGCAGGATGCCCACCACTACTACCACCCTCACCCAGGGGGGCAGGATGCCCACCACTACTACCACCCTCACCCAGGGGGGCAGGATGCCCACCACTACTACCACCCTTAGCCAGGGGGCAGGATGCCCACCACTACTACCACCCTCACCCAGGGGGGCAGGATGCCCACCACTACTACCACCCTTAGCCAGGGGGCTGGATGCCTACCACTACTACCACCCTTAGCCAGGGGGCAGGATGCCCACCACTACTACCACCCTCACCCAGGGGGGCAGGATGCCCACCACTACTACCACCCTTAGCCAGGGGGCAGGATGCCCACCACTACTACCACCCTCACCCAGGGGGGCAGGATGCCCACCACTACTACCACCCTTAGCCAGGGGGCTGGATGCCTACCACTACTACCACCCTTAGCCAGGGGGCAGGATGCCCACCACTACTACCACCCTCACCCAGGGGGGCAGGATGCCCACCACTACTACCACCCTTAGCCAGGGGGCAGGATGCCCACCACTACTACCACCCTTAGCCAGGGGGCTGGATGCCTACCACTACTACCACCCTTAGCCAGGGGGCAGGATGCCCACCACTACTACCACCCTCACCCAGGGGGGCAGGATGCCCACCACTACTACCACCCTTAGCCAGGGGGCAGGATGCCCACCACTACTACCACCCTTAGCCAGGGGGCTGGATGCCTACCACTACTACCACCCTTAGCCAGGGGGCAGGATGCCTACCACTACTACCACCCTTAGCCAGGGGCTGGATGCCCACCACTACTACCACCCTCACCCAGGGGGCAGGATGCCCACCACTACTACCACCCTTAGCCAGGGGGCAGGATGCCCACCACTACTACCACCCTCACCAAGGGGGCAGGATGCCCACCACTACTACCACCCTCACCCAGGGGGGCAGGATGCCCACCACTACTACCACCCTCACCCAGGGGGGCAGGATGCCCACCACTACTACCACCCTTAGCCAGGGGGCAGGATGCCTACCACTACTACCACCCTTAGCCAGGGGGCTGGATGCCCACCACTACTACCACCCTCACCCAGGGGGCAGGATGCCCACCACTACTACCACCCTTAGCCAGGGGGCAGGATGCCCACCACTACTACCACCCTCACCCAGGGGGCAGGATGCCCACCACTACTACCACCCTCACCCAGGGGGGCAGGATGCCCACCACTACTACCACCCTCACCCAGGGGGGCAGGATGCCCACCACTACTACCACCCTTAGCCAGGGGGCAGGATGCCCACCACTACTACCACCCTCACCCAGGGGGGCAGGATGCCCACCACTACTACCACCCTCACCCAGGGGGCAGGATGCCCACCACTACTACCACCCTTAGCCAGGGGGCAGGATGCCCACCACTACTACCACCCTCACCCAGGGGGGCAGGATGCCCACCACTACTACCACCCTCACCCAGGGGGGCAGGATGCCCACCACTACTACCACCCTTAGCCAGGGGGCTGGATGCCCACCACTACTACCACCCTCACCCAGGGGGGCAGGATGCCCACCACTACTACCACCCTTAGCCAGGGGGCTGGATGCCTACCACTACTACCACCCTTAGCCAGGGGGCTGGATGCCTACCACTACTACCACCCTTAGCCAGGGGGCAGGATGCCTACCACTACTACCACCCCCACTCATAGGATGGACAATGCATGACACAACAAGCACACCACAACCTAGGGAATGCAAGATTAAGACATCCCCCACCACCATGACAAGCGTGTGAGCAGGCTGTGTCAAATGCCTACAACACCGAACATGACATTGAACATACAATGTGACCCCCTAGCACATGTGCCACACATATATGTGTGTGGCACCCACAATGCAAGCAGCCCATGACCATTGTGGCAATGGGGCCTAAACCCCCATCATCACAGTGACCAAAAGGCAAGTGTGGGGTCCATAGCTGAAGCACATTTTGACCATTGTGGCAATGGGGTCTAAACCCCCATCATCACAGTGACCAAAAGGCAAGTGTGGGGTCCATAGCTGAAGCACATTTTGACCATTGTGGCAATGGGGTCTAAACCCCCATCATCACAGTGACCAAAAGGTAAGTGTGGGGTCCATAGCTGAAGCACATTTTGACCATTGTGGCAATGGGGTCTAAACCCCCATCATCACAGTGACCAAAAGGTAAGTGTGGGGTCCATAGCTGAAGCACATTTTGACCATTGTGGCAATGGGGTCTACACCCTTATCATCACAGTGACCAAAAGGTAATTGTTAACAAAGAAAGAGCTGCAACTGCCAAACTGCATGGATCATTCCTGGTCACAGAACCAAAAACTCATCTGTGGCAAAGTAGTGTATGTGTCCCATTGCAACATAAATTGGGGGAGCCAAATACTGCAGTGCAAATGAAACATTCCTTTGGCCATGTGCAGACAAACAACACCCATGGGGGCTGAGACCGTCAACAGTCATCAATGACACAATGACAGAAGTGACCATCAGAATGCAGAACCACATATTTGCACCAATGGGCACACAAATGCAGATACCCTGTGGAGACAGCAGATGTGAGGTGAACAGATACCATACCATGGCAGCAATGGGACACACAAACCATGATCACTGTGCTGACCGATGACCTAGGAGTCCCAGGGACAGCAGGGGAAACACACCAAACAACATACAGCCAATGGCACACCCAAGATATGCCAATGCAGTGGTGCAGATGCACAAACACAAACAGGCAGACCAACACTGTCATCATACACAGCAGGTGAGGGGTGGGGGTGCCATTGTCCCCAGGCAACAACACAACACATGAGGAGAGCTGAATACCAATCATACAGATGTGCATACACTGCCACACTAAGCTAACTCATGGATCCAAATCCCCTATGTGGGCAAGCAGGCATTGACAGGTGAGAGGGAGCACAAAACACACATGTCACACAGGCACGTAGGAACAACAACTGACACAGCAAGTCACAGACACACCACAGCACCACCCCCAGGGCCCCCACAATGTGGTGACCCTGGGCTGAAGAAAAATACCACTGTGATGACAAAGCTAAATGTCGTTCACACTGTGAACCACAGTCAGGTGTCCTGAGCAACTAACTACCATCACACCTACACAAGCACAAATCAATCAGCATGGCCAGTAAGCCAAGGCCAACATGGAGGCAGGGGACTAGCCGGGCAACAACTCTCATCTGCACACACTCAACACCACACCCCTCGACCTCCAACAATGTGCAGCAGTGAAGTACACATGCACTGGTGACATTGCACATGCACCCATGACTATTCCAGGGTGGTGGGTGGGAACCAAGGTGTAGAAACACATCACACATGGACACTCAACAAGACTCCTGAATGTCTGACACACTGCACACTACTCTGTACATGGACATGACGGCAATACCACACCGACCAATGGGATCCCAGCCACAGTCACACACCAATGAAGAAGCCAAGGTCACCCACAAAGAACACACATAGACAACAACCAACATTGCAGCCCGGACCCTAAGGAGTGCCAGCAGTCACACACACAACGTGTCACAATCACTGAAAGATAACACAAACTGGAAATCACATGACAGGGGCAAACAACAAGTGCCAAAGGGAAACCTGACTGTGACCCATCTGCGTCAGCACACAAACTCTGCCCTGACAGCAAACACACCTATGGGTGACACCCTGATGACCAGTAATGTGCCATGCACCCACATCACAGAGAACACAGGGAGAAGACTTTGGGGGAACATAGCTCAAGTCAGCAAGCATCACAAACAGGTACAACACTAGGGATCACAGCATGCGCAGATGAATGGAAGTGAACACACAGACATGCACATACAACACACACCTTGGGCGCAGGCAATGTCACACGTGTACACACTGCCATGAGGGGACTCCACTCCTGTGTGAGGAAAGCTGTGCCATATGTTGCCTCAGTAGGGCCCCATCATGTCAGCTGAGCACTTGGTCACACAATCAACAATTAGCACCAAATGAGGGCTCCCATCACATCAGCCTGGTCATGGATGTGCCAACGGAATCATCAGCACAGATCCAACACACTTGTATAGCAATGTTGCACTGACTACACGGATGAGTCCCTCCCCATTGATGCCCAAACCTGCATGTCCACTGGAGATGGCAACACGGTCAGGGAAGTAGACAAATGCAACGATGGCAGGCACAACAGATGTGCAGGGGTGGAAGCCACAGATATGAAATTGCCAATGTAAGTAGGAAACCCATTGCCAAATACTGAACACATGACACCCTCAGATGCTGCTATTGATGACATGGATACACCACAGGATAGGACACATTCCCCCTGGACCACATGGGTTCCTGCACAGTAACACTTCATAATCATGAGACCAGATATCACCATCACTGCAGCAAGGGCATGGTTAGCTGCACCAACAACATGTACATCTGAAGCATGAGCACTAGAGAAAAGAAAGTTGCTTTATTCAGCATATGTGTTGAGGCCAAACGAAGTCCTGAAAAAAGAGCAAAGGCCAATGGCCAGTCCATTGTCAAAGTTCAAACAGGGTGACACTGGCAGATGTCACCCTACGCATGCCTGCACAATACCAGGGACAATCCACTAGGAGGGGCAACCGGGGGGCAGGCCAGGCACCGCAGGGACAGGATCAGGGCTCACCAGGGGGAGTCAGGGAAGGGGTGGTGGGTGCAGGAGAGCCACTGACAACTGCAGTGGAGGTGTCTGACATGGTGTGTGCCGGCACAACTGGGGGCATGACACAGATGTCGTGGGTGCCGGCACAACTGCAGTGGACCCTGCAGATGGGGTGGACAGGTCCGCCACTGCAGTGCCCAAGTCAGACAGGGCGGTAGTGGACTCCACTGCAGTGCCTACCTCCAGGGGAGGAGAATGGGGAACAGGCAAGGTGGGTTGGACAGAGGGGGGACACCCTCACCACATCAGTGGCACAGACAAGCGCAGCGGGGGTGTGGTGCTGGGAGAGCAAGTGGCAGGGGGAGAAGGCCGGAGCATCTTGGGGATGGTATATCTGTGGGTGGGGGAACCTGGGGCAGGGTGTGGTGGGGGCACCTGTGCAGTGGGGGCCTGAGGGATGGAGGACGGAGACCTTGTGCCTGAGCTGCAGGGTGGTGGCGGGGTCTTGCTCTTAGCACTCCGGGGGACTTGCGGGTGGGGGCCTCAGTCCGTCTGCGCCTGGGGGAGGGTGTCCGGGGGCGAGGGGCACTCTGCTCCGTGTGGGTGGGCTTCCTCTTCCCCGGGATGCTGGAGCAGCTTCATCGGTGGGGAAGAGGCCGAGGTCACAGAGGAAGAGCTGCTGTGACTTTGGGGTTGCAGGTGAGGCAAGGGAGGGTGCTTTGGAGGGAGAGGGAACTGAGGACTGCGCAGTGCATGTGGATGCGTGTGTGTGTTCCAGGGCCCCATCCCCTGTGAGTCTGGCTTCAGTCCCCTGAATGTGCGTGCGTGTGCGTTTTGTCATTGGCGTGTGTGTCAGTGTGCTGGATGTGTGTGTGCTGGTGTGTGCCTGTGCCAGTGTGTGTGTGCCTGGGATGGGTAAGGTGCTGGGGAGTGTGGATGGAGCAGAGGCAGGAGGGGTGAGGGACCGTTTGAGGAGGGACACTGCTGCCGTCAGGGAGGAGTCCATGGACCTATTGCCCCTCTGTAGGTCAGACATGCCCGATGAGATGCCCTCCATGAACGACACCAGCTGAGTCAACAGCGCGGTGTGCGCATGGAGGACACTCAGCATGGCTGTCTGCCCTACATGGAGCTGGCGAAGGAGGTACACAGACTCCTCACTCAGGGCAGCAGGGGACACAGGGGCAGGGGTGCGGTGCCTGGCCCAAAGGAGACACGCTCCCGGACATGGGAGCCTCCACGGACCTGGGGAATGGGAGCCGATGGGAGGGCGGTGGTGGTGCTGGTGGTGGCGGGGACAGCAACACTAGCTGGGGTGTGGTGGCTGCTGACACCCGCCTCCACAAGGGAGTCATCCTCCGAGTTGCTCTGGTCCTCAGCTGAGGTGGATGCTGCTGAGGACTCCTCGGTGTGGCTCCCCTCGCCCTCCGTGCCACTGGGTCCCTCCGACCACTCCTCGGCTGCTGACCCAGTCTGGCTCTCCGGCTCCTCCTGGTCCGTGGAGCTGTCCCCTTCCGTGGCCGTGGATGTATCTGCAAACAATGGGGAAACAGACAGACATCAGTCACCTGCACCAAACGCACACACCACTGTGAGCACAACACATTACAGAGCAAGCCCTGGCATCATTAGTTGTACATTGCTAAAAGTGCCCTAATTGAACAGGAGAAGTCAATTGTCAGTCTGATGCCAAGCATGGCACTCACATCCCACATGGCCTTGCACCCATCTGTCTGGTGTCTGTTGGATTGCAACACCCCAGTGTTGACACATGCACCAAGTACACAGTAGTTGGACAGTGCAGAGGACACGGTGTGGACACATCACAGCTCTTGCCACTGAGTCAGTACAGGTTTACGGATGTAAGGGATGCCCAGAGTCAAATAGGAAATGCATGTGATGCATACCAGCGACAGACACCATGATGCACCCATGTCCTGATAGCCAGCGCCACTATGGTGTGCATGTAGCACATGTCACTCCCCTGCAGGATCACCAATCAGTAGACACATGCCATGGCGGAGGCATGACTGCAAAGTCATACATCACTGTCTCAGTGATGTATGACTTTGCAGCCAGACAACAACACTCTGCACTGTGTCACAATAGTAGGTCATGGGGAATGCAAGTCCTGGAGCTGCACAAGTGCACATGTACATCCCCCCACAACACATCCTCTTAACCCTCATCTGTCCAGGTCATACCTATTGGACATATGGGAGACCTGTGACACTACCCTCTGAACCTGAGCCCCTCACACTCTGCTGTGCATGGGGAACAGCTGCCTGAACTTCACATTTACATGCCCCAGTCTGCATGGGCAGCTGATCAGACACCTATGTGTCACACAAGTATCGTCTCCTATGGTCACATCTCCAGTGGCATGCTGAGCCCCTACCAAGAAACTCCACAGCAGTCCTGGCGACTAATCCACAGCACACTGACACAGAGGCAGACACCTGAGGGGTCAAATCACTGTGCACAATGTGTCCTCTGATACACGGGAGTGGGAGTACAGAGTGTATTGTATGGCCTGGAGTAGGCATGACTGTCCAGCCCCACATGAATGAGGGATGAGCCCTGGACTGTAGGCAGCTGGCTAAGTATGTGTGACACACGTCATATACATACTCCTGGGGCCCAAACATTGTTCCCACCCGCAGCATGGGTGTGTGCCAGGTACCCCAGCCACATGTGGTGGATCAGCTCAGCAATTGGACCACAGATCAAAGTAACACGCTGAATACATGTCAGAATACAGGCATTGTGTAAGCAATGGACCCACCCATGATGCCCACCACAGAGTCAGGGAAACAGATGCTGTCTCCCACCTTGAGTCAAGCAAACTGCAAGGACACAGTCCTAAGTGACAGAATTCCCTGCATGTAAGGGCCACACCTGGGTATCAGATGAGGAGTGGGCAGTGCACAATAGAGGGACATGGCTCCTGGACAACATGACTGCTGTACTGTGGCAGTTCAACCTGGCCCGAGGAGGGCACATAACATGTTAGACAGAGTACACAGTGCAGTCTTTGACTCACCCCTCCTTGCTGCTCTCTGGCCTTCAGCTGCCCATCCAGGTCTGGAAAGACCACCGCCAGGATCCTGAGCATGTGGGGGTCAGGGTCCGTGTTCCGCCCCTCCTGCGAGGAGGCGACAGCTTCAGCTGGACCCGTGCAATCCTCCGGGTCCAGCCCCGAAGGTCCTGCCACCTCTTTTGGCAGTTGCGGATCCGGCGCTTGTAGACCCCCACGGACCGGACAGCCCGGACGATGTCCTTCCAGATCTCATGCTTCCGATGGGCAGAAGCCTGTCAGGATGACAAAGTGATAAGGCCATTACTACACATGCAACATATCCGTGCATGACACAGTTGCATATACATGTCGCAATCACAGGGGCACATGGTGTACCCAGGCAGTGCACGGCTGCCCATGGACAGTTTTCCAGAAGTCACTACATGGTATCATAGCATGGGGAGTAAAACCCTGTTCAGAAGCACTGTCACTGCACCATACCTGTCCAGTGCAAGTCACTACACACTATGGGGGGTGACAACTACTCAGTGAGCCTGCTAGCCAGTGGTGTGCTGACTCTCAGCCTTGCTAGTCAGACAAAATGCACATTCAGAAAGGCAGTGCACAGAACACTCACCTGCTCCCCTGGTGTCCCATACAGCTTGCTGTACTGTGGAAGTAGGCTGTCCAGCAGGGCCTGGTTCTCTTCAAGGCTGAAGGCTGGGGCTCTCTCCACAGTACGTGCCATTGCAGGGTCCAGAGGGGCAGAGACAGCAGCAGTGCAGTGGCAGATGTCGTCCTGGAGCATGTAGTGCAGGCAAGTGGGCTCTCAGGGGAACATGCAGCAATATATATGTGCTGGAGAGGCAGATACTGTCCCTTGTGTCCAAAGTGATAGGTCCAAGTCGTTTGCATCTTCTGAATCTGGCCAATCCATGGAATAGCAGCACCAAAACACGCCCACAGCATCCTTCAAAATTTCAACTTCATGACATACATGATTTTGCTACATTGTTGTGGGTGACCAACTGATTTTCCAGCAACCGACTCGTTCGAATATTCGAAACGCGTCCGTTGCCAGGCAAGCCCATTGTCAATGGGTGCGCACCGATCGGTCCATTGAGGTACAACGCGCACAGGGGTACAACGCGTACCCGCGCACATTGGAAGCAATGGGCCGGCCGGAGGCACCGATCGGTCCATTGCAGTACAACGCGCACAGGGGTA
Source organism: Calotriton arnoldi (assembly GCA_963921515.1). Lineage (NCBI taxonomy): Eukaryota > Metazoa > Chordata > Amphibia > Caudata > Salamandridae > Calotriton > Calotriton arnoldi. The sequence goes on along the minus strand of CAWUFW010003512.1, from coordinate 3,506 downwards.
CAACGGCGTACCGACACATTGAATGCAATGGGCCGGCCGGAGGCACCGATCGGTCCATTGCAGTACAACGCGCACAGGGGTACAACGCGTACCCGCACATTGAAAGCAATGGGCCGGCCGGAGGCACCGGTCGGTCCATTGCAGTACAACGCGCACAGGGGTACAACGCGTACCCGCACACATTGAATGCAATGGGCCGGCCGGAGGCACCGATCGGTCCATTGCAGTACAACGCGCACAGGGGTACAACGCGTACCCGCACACATTGAATGCAATGGGCCGGCCGGAGGCACCGATCGGTCCATTGCAGTACAACTGCGCACAGAGGTACAACGCGCGTGCCCGCACACATTGGAAGCAATGGGCCGGCCGGAGGCACCGATCGGTCCATTGCTGTTCAACTGTGCACAGGGTACAACGCGTACCCGCACACATTGAATGCAATGGGCCGGCCGGAGGCACCGATCGGTCCATTGCAGTACAACGCGCATGGGGTACAACGCGTACCCGCACACATTGAATGCAATGGGCCGGCCGGAGGCACCGATCGGTCCATTGCAGTACAACGCGCACAGGGTACAACGCGTACCCGCACACATTGAATGCAATGGGCCGGCCGGAGGCACCGATCGGTCCATTGCAGTACAACGCTGCACAGGGGTACAACGCGTACCCGCACACATTGGAAGCAATGGGCCGGCCGGAGGCACCGATCGGTCCATTGCTGTTCAACGCGCACAGAGGTACAACGCGTACCCGCACACATTGAATGCAATGGGCCGGCCGGAGGCACCGAGTCGGTCCATTGCAGTACAACGCGCACAGGGGTACAACGCGTGTACCCGCACACATTGAATGCAATGGGCCGGCCGGAGGCACCGATCGGTCCATTGCAGTACAACGCGCACAGGGGTACAACGCGTGCCCGCACACATTGGAAGCAATGGGCCGGCCGGAGGCACCGATCGGTCCATTGCTGTTCCAACGACGCACAGGGGTACAACGCGTACCCGCACACATTGAATGCAATGGGCCGGCCGGAGGCACCGATCGGTCCATTGCAGTACAACGCGCACAGGAGTATAACGCGTGCACCGCACACATTGAATGCAATGGGCCGGCCGGAGGCACCGATCGGTCCATTGCAGTACAAGCGCACAGGGGTATAACGCGTACCCGCACACATTGAATGCAATGGGCCGGCCGGAGGCACCGATCGGTCCATTGCAGTACAACGCGACAGGGGTACAACGCTGCACTCCGCACATTGAAAGCAATGGGCCGGCCGGAGGCACCGATCGGCCCATTGCTGTTCAACGCATCACTGTACATGTGACTGGCATATGTCAGCATGCCTGTCTCAGATGGACATATGCCAGCCACAGATAGCTCCCAGGGAGTGAGGGGCACACCTACATCACGACAGCCTGTCCAAACCTTATCATGAGGCATGTAAGGCTGCATTTCCTATTGTGTGTATGTTGGTGTACATTTTGTCCTGTGGGTGTCACCTGTGGGCAGCCACCCCCAGGCTGTGCACGTGTTAATGGGGACAGGATCCTGGGTGTTACGTGTACGTGACCACTGTGATGTGCAACTGTTCATATCTGTGCATGTGCCATGGTCACATTTCACAGTGGTGTTTGTGTATGTCATGTCACATACCCCGTGAGTCCCATGTGGACGGTATGTTTGAGCCAGGGTGTCCCAGTGGCACAATAGTGATGGCCCTCCACAGTCTTTGTGCATGTAGTGTTTACAATGTCTCTGATTTCATGTGCACAATGGGAGACAGTCTCCACATCCACGTTGTGTGTGCATGGACTCTGATGTTGTGCGTGTGTGTCACAGACGTCCATGGCTCTCCTGCCATGGCAAGTGTGGCCACTACCTGTGGGGGTCATGTTTGTTTTGTTGTGGTGTACACATGATACTCCAGGTGATGCCAGTGTCCATGTGGCATTACAGGGTCCCTGGGAATGTGCCTGTCGTTGAGCTGTGGTGCCTGGGGCACATCTGTCCTCACATGTCACTGGGGGTGACTGTGACACAGCATCATGATATCCAATGGGCCAACCTGGGACAAATTGATGCCACCTGTAGGACCGTGTTGACAGATGTTGGCCATGTATGTACCATACATGTCGTTCCGGTACTGCACACTTCATGTAGTTGTGCCTCATGATGATGTATGTTGGGATCTTGAGTGTGTTCAATGCCGCATATGTGGGGTGACTGACGATCTTGCTTACTTCTCCTCTGCACTGCAGGGCTCCTGCTGTCCATCGGCCATTCCCAGACCTGGCAACGATGGTGGAACGGGACAGCATCCGACGGTACCGCTTCACCAGGCAGCTGATTGAGGATTTGGCAGTGCAGTTGTCCCCACATTTGCAGCCTGGCCGGCCGTATCCTACAGCGCTGACCCCCAAGGTGAAGGTGATGGCAGCCCTACACTTCTTTGCCACCGGTACCTTCCAACATACTGTGGCGTCTGCTGGTGGGATGTCACAGACCATGTTCAGCCGTGTGCTCCGCGATGTTTTGGCGGCAATGTTGCTCTTCCTGAACCGGTACATCTATTTCCCTAGACTGCGACGACTCACTGACGTGAAGAGTGACTTTTATGCCCTGGGGAGGATGCCGCATGTCATTGGCTCCATTGATGGGACACATGTGGCTTTGGTACCACCACAGGCCCAGGAGCAGGCCTACAGGAACCGCAAGCACTACCACTCGGTCAATGCACTGGTGGTGTGTCTTGCAGACATGACCATCACACACGTGTGTGCCCGTTTCCCTGGTTCAGCACACGATGCCTTTGTGATGAGGAGTAGTCGCATCCCCAGGTTGATGGCACAGATGCAGAACCAGCGTGCCTGGCTTGTCGGTGTGTACTGACTTTGTGCCATGTGTGTGATCTGATCTGTAGTATTCCGCCCACTTTTCCAAGTCAGCTGATGTGCACTTGTCTGTCCGTAGGTGACTCGGGATACCCCAACATGCCGTGGTTGCTGACACCCCTCAGGAACCCTGTGACACCTGCCCAGATGCGCTACAATGAGGCACATGGTCGGACCAGGAGAGTGATTGAGCGGACCTTTGGTCTCCTGAAGAGCCGCTTCCGCTGCCTGGACAAGACCGGAGGGTCCCTCCCATATGCCCCTGCGAAAGTGTGCAAGATTATCATCGTCTGCTGCATGCTCCACAACCTGGCAGTGCGGAAGGAGTTGCCTCTCATCCAGGATGACGATGACCAACATCCGCCACCTGTGGAGGATCCTGGCCTGGAACACGATGCCAGTGACGATGATGATGATGATGGTGATGGTGATGTCCGCACACAGCTCATCACCAACTTCTTCAGCTGAATGTGAGTATCCTGAGGTGTCATGTCAATGATGTGAGTTGGCATGATGTGTGGGTGGTGCTCTGGTGCTGTTGGAGTGTGTCCATGGGCTACTTGACTGGATGTGTGTTGCGATGTGTGCTTACAGGTGGGCTGT